>CM068835.1:79941270-80101270 GCA_028554795.2 Sinohyriopsis cumingii | reverse complement strand
GTTTAAAACTGACTTAAATGACTGTCTGTTTGTGTGTGTGTGTGTGTGTGTGTGTGTGTGTGTGTGTGTGTGATTGGACAAACCGAGACTTAAATGACCATCTGTGTGTGTGTGTGTGTGATTGGACAAACCGAGACTTAAATGACTGTGTGTGTGTGTGTGTGTGTGTGTGATTGGACAAACTGAGACTTAAATGACTATCTGTGTCTGTGTGTGTGTGTGTGTGTGTGTGTGTGATTAGACAACCCGAGGTCAAGAGAGAAACTGATAGAGATCACACATGAATTTGGACTCTTTGATATCTGGAGAGAAATTCATGGATTAAAGAAAAGAATACACTTGGAAGGGTAAACAGAAATGAGCAAGGCTTGATTTTTTTTGTTGGTTTCGGATAACTTGCTTAGAAATATTAGTAGTGAAGGGAGGCTGTTTACGCACAATGGAAATCCCAGTCAAAAAGATCGTGGGCACGATTACGGACAAGGTTTTTCAGATCCCCTTGGGCACGTTTACGGACAAGGGGAATTAAACATGGGGAATACTGGGGCTGTTTACGGACAAGGAAAAGTGAAGTTGTTGTATACGGACCACATAAATGGAACAGGTAAGGTGACATCATGGTACTGATGATTGGTAACAATATTGCAAGGGGCTGACCTCAATCGGGCCAAAGAGCTGAAAGAAAACATAGAACTCTCTCTCTCTCTCTCTCTCTCTCTCTCTCTCTCTCTCTATATATATATATATATATATATATATATATATATATATATATATATATATATATATATATATATATATATATATATATATATATATATATATACATATAACAGACATACATAGATTGATGAAAATCAGTCTATCACAAAAACAACTATACTACCGACTAAACAATTGTTTAGGCAAGAAAGCAAATCTTTCGAGGTATATAAGTAGCCCTGAAAGGGGCCTTTTGTTTTCTTCTTCTTGTTCTTCTAATTTCTTCTATTCCTCTCATTCTCTCTTTGTCTTATATATATCTTCCTTTTCTTCTTTAATCATTTGTATTAGTTTTTCTTTCGCTTTTTTTAAATTATTCCTTTTCATTTTCAAAATGTGCCGACTATAGCCACCATTCTATATTCTGTCCAATAACACTTCTACCATGCCAATGGTATCCACAACTTCCTGCAATTTCTTCATTTTGTCGAGTTGGTTCGTTGCCATCTTGATTTATTCTGTGTAGAATGGCGTCAATGACAGACGCTTGACTTTATATTTATCAAGCACGGACGTGAACGAAAACATCCTTTACACACACTTCACATATTATTTGCTATCCACACAACTTACTTTAACTCATACACACCCCATATACACTATCCGCATATGGGAAGAAGAAAAAACAATTATATACTATCCACAAACCCTAAAATATACTATCCACACACGGGAAGAGGAATAAACAAGTAAAAATATACTATCCACATACGGGAAGAGGAAAATAAACCACAATATCTACTATCAACACAAACCTACCCAAACTCATACAAACACAATGTCTACTATCGACACAGAAGGGATGGGAAAAACCCAATATTTACTATTCAGAAACATCTAATCTACTATACACACACGGAAAGAGGAAAAAAAACAAAAAACAATATCTACTATCCACACAAACGTACGCGAACGCATAAAAACACACACTCTACTATCCACACAGAAGGGAAGGGAAAAAAAACCTACATACTCTACTATCTACGCGAATTCATACATACACACACTCTACTATCCACACAAACGTACGCTCTCTCTCTCTCTCTCTCTCTCTCTCTCTCTCTCTCTCTCACACACACACACACACAATATCAAATCAGTAAAGGAGTGAGTGTTTATAATCACACTACTCCACACTCATACATATTAGCAATTTATCAGTCTCTCTTTTCTAGAGATCTGGTTGGCTCTGAAAAGGGCTGTTGTTTTTGGAACTTCAGATGCACCTGTTAGTGATGACATTTCCTAGGCCGCCACCCACCCCCACCCCCCACATCGCCTACTTCAGTCATTGTCACAATTCACAGTTGTGGTTGGGAGTACAGAGACAGCTTGCTTGGCCACAGTAACCCCAATCTTCCGTCTCTGGGATAGTGAAGGCGTCACTCCTTCTCCTATGCCACACGCGGGGATGATTTTGCTCTCGCAACGCCTCCTCCCAGTTTTCCGTCTGAGGAATCACATCTCTTGGTACTAATGGCAGAGGTAGTGGCTGTGGTTGACATGGCTGTCGTGCTGGTACTGGCTGTGGAGCTGTACTGACCATCGGTTTCACCTCACACAATGGTCTCATCATGAGGTGAGGTAGGATCCTTTCTTTCTTTTTTTCTTTTTCTTCTTCTCCTCTTATTCGTCAACCCTGGTACTTTCTGGATAGCCTCAATGGCTAGCTCATCCAGTAGGCGCCAGATGTATTCCAGGTACATCTGAAGTTCCCGAAGCTTGGTGAGTCTGCTGCTCATTTTTGCACAGTTGATTAATCAACGATGGGTAGCCAGAAGGACAAGCGCTCCCTTTATATTATTCAAACGCGGACGTGAAGGAACACATCATCTTTTACCAAAACGTACAAGACCCTAATTATCATAAAAAACATGGAACGCGAGGACCAAAAATAAACACTCACTCACTTTTTACTTGCAAACACTAACTACAAACACAAACACATACAGACTATATTTTGACAAGATACAGGCACGACGTGCTTATAGACACACTTCAAACAAAGTCAAACAAAATAAGTGCTTATAGAGACACTTCTATTTCTTTTAAAAACTTACTAACATACAATTGGCAACTGGACTAGTATATCTTTTCTAGAATGTTGGGGTAGTGCTGTTTTTTGTGGACAGGGAGTTTCGGCAATCTTTTATCGTCTAAGATTGCATCACCCTCTGGCGACAGGCTTTCCCACAGGAGAGGGTCTGCTTTATCGGAAAGAGAAGGAAAACTCTTTCAAGTCTACACGGCAGTCGAAAAATCCTCTGTCTAGTTCATGCTTTTGCTGCTGCCACTTTCTCTGCTTCCGAAGACTTCTCCGTCCATTCTTCTTTCTTTCTTGATTTCCTCTCTAAAGGGCACTTCAATCAGATCTTCGGTCACTTTCAATATTCTAACATTCTCTATCTCTTCAGGCTTGGGTATCAGGCTTTACCTGACACGATTTAAATTCACGTAAGGTTCGTTCAGCTTAGATAGTCTTGATCACACCTTCATAGGAGGATGAGTCAACAATGGGTGATCAGACTAACTGACTGACGGGTTGAATTAAAGTCGTTTATCGCCCTTTCGGGCATGTTCGACCAGTTTATTTCCGGTTCAAGCGCGGACGCGATAGGAAACATCCCTACGATTGTTTGTTGGGTCTGCACGCTATGATAGTTTGGTTTGGGGGTGAGGGATAGAGAGAAGTCAAAGAGCATATATCATGATAAAAATTGAAAACAAACGTAATTTGTTTTCAAAATATAATATTTTTTTATTAAAATTACTAACAACCAACAATTAACCATAAACATTTTTTTCAAACAAACACTTTTCAAATAACAATCTATTTTTGACAAGGTTGACAACGTTGTAAAGTGAACTTAGACTTCCAGTGATGGAAGTCATTGCAACATTGATGGACACTACGTTTCCTAGCTAAAGAAAAAATATAACCACAATGGTCACAAAACCATCGATCTACTTTGTTGGCAACATATCAACTTTGAAAAAGATACTAAAACTTACCAAATAAAACTTGTGAGGCACACAATTTAAATTTTGTTTCTGATATATATCCAAATTTAGCCACCTTATCGTTTCAACTCGAAACCTGTTATTCATTTTAAGGATCTTTGTTAAATATAGTCTATACTTTTGTGGCATATGTGTTAAAATGGTTTAAAATTAAAACATTTGTTAAATATCCGATATAATCTATTTTTAGAGGTATTGGATACTAGTACGCAAAGTGTGTACATATTTATCTTTCAGTCAATCATCAAAGGGGAGTGCTGAAATAGTAATAAATTATACGGTCCTGATCCCATTGAGTTTGATGAAGGAACGTCATTCACAACTGCTTATACCACTTAAGGGTAACAGTGTAGACCAAACAAATCATTAACCGAATAATGATAGGGAAAACCATACTAGCAGGCAGTTTTAGTAAATACATAAGTCCAAAACCAGTAAACAAAAACTGCCAAAATTGTCACACTGTAGAACACCTAAATCATGTATTCAATGTTTGCACTAAACTACAGATAGCAAAAAACAATTTTCAAAGAGCTCAAAAAGTAATTGGCTCCCATTATACATATCCAGACTTCCGATACCAAACAAATCCTAACAAACAATTAACAAATCATCATATATTAAAATTCCTTGAAACAACAGGGCCCATAAACAGGATTTAATCAACCCCAATTAAACCAGTCAGGTAATAAAATAATATGTCTAGAGTGACCTGAGTATTCAGCAAAGAAACACGTCTTACTCTATTAATTCCTGTACCCCCCCCCCCCCCGCCCCATAAAATCCAAACGAACCGTCAGGCAACACAGTTAGGACGGGCGACTTTGATATGTCTAGAGTGACCTGAGTATTCAGCAAAGAAACCCGCCTAATCCTAACATTACCAGTATCCACCCCTGATTAAACCTACCCCTAATAACTAAATACCCATTTCATTTTTTAAACAAAACCGTTACTTTCCTCTTTTCCCACCTACCTACTCTGAACTAACCATTTACAAACAGCACATAATACTCTCCGTTTCTCTTTTGGCAAATCATATGATTAAATCAAAATTCAAATGTACCTTGGGACACCAACCTGGATCCAGCGGACACCTACTGTGGACAGACGTCAGCCTTCCCGCACCGTTCCTCCCTTGCCTCGGCCGGACACCAAATTAAAGCGTGCACTGCGCGCATAAATGTTCCAGCAAAACACACTTCAATAAGAGTGAGTGTAGGTACCATTCCCACTCATCCAATCAAGTAAAACAGAACTAATTAAACATTAGACATGAGAGTGTGTTGGGTTTATTCCCACTCGTGTCAGCCTTCCATTCAGATAGCATGAAACATCGTGTTTCGCTAGCTGACGGCTAAATTAACAACACTCTTTGACGCCATAAAAGCATAGGGGATGAGGCACTGATTCCTTCCCTCAGGATCAATTATCATCCCTCGGTGCAGGAATAAACCAGAGGCACATAAACGTTTGTGAGCAAGCTTCTTTAATTCAATTAACTAACTACCCAGAAGCACTGAAACGTAATGTTATATAACTTTTTTAAAATTGCCCAAAATTGTTCAAGAAACAAGTCTAGTCTAAATTGTAACAGCTTTAAATTCGATACTAATGCCCGCAGGTAACCTACCAGTCTCTCCACACAATAAAAATATAGTGAGGATACTTTTTCATAGAAATAAAACATTAGGCACGAAAACATTGGTGAAGCGTGATGTGGCCAGGTACATATATGTTCCAGTACAAAACAATATATCTCGTGGGTAGGTGATTCTTTCAGGGATTTTAACGGGTTCTTCCTCCACCATTTATTCTGACCGCCACCATGTATAGCCTATATTGTGCTACAATGGCGTTAAACCCTACAACAACAACAACAACAACTAAATAATATATTTTTTTTACACATCCATGCAATGAACACTTGAAAAACGTATCCAGGCCGTCAACCTGTATAATTTGTCAATTAGGTGAATGATAAAAACAGCATTTTGGAAAGAAATTATGAACTGTTGCAATAATTGATCCTATTTCTGAGCTGCCGAGTGAGCATGAATCATTTTGTAATAAACCACGGCCTCCTCTGAAATGGTAACAAAAATATTGATTATTAACTGTGAAGAAAATTGTCGTAATTGAAAGTATATATCTTGTAAACCTTTGTAATCGGAATAATAGAAGTATGCTCTCGTCTCTTTGACGAAAACTAACAATATATATTGACTATTTGAAGGTGAAAAGAATGTATTAATTTGTTAGTCGACCAGGTTTAAGCAACTGTATGTTCTCTGGTCAAATATTCATAGTCATCTGTGACACACGAATTTTCAGCAGTGTCTAGTATTACATTTTTAGGCACTCATAAACAGTAACAAGAAAAAATAGAAAAAAGCTTTGTAAAATTTAACAAACAATTTATTTTCCTAGAAAAACAAGGTAAAAAATAATCCAAGAAAAATCCAAGAATTAAAAATTAGAAGTCATAGTAATAAATTGTTTCAATGACTTTGAGTTCGAGTCCCGACGAAAATCCAAAATGGAAAGCGATGACGTATGCTATAGTCAATATAGTACTGGCTACAGTTCTTCGTTGAACCACAACAAAATAATATTCCAGTTTTGAATTCCAAATAAAATTTCAATAAATTCCTTTGTCCAAGAATTCTGTAAGAGCACTTAAATATTCCCAGGGAAAGAACTAATCTCTTAGAATCCAAATAAGTTGAAGAAAAATTAAAGTATTGAACTCCAGCTGGTCACAACAGAAAAAAACACCACCTTGACGTCGAAGTATTTAAAAGCCCAACTGACTAAATTCTCTATAGAAAAACGTTATACAACAATTTATGAGGGTCACTTGATCACTTTCTAGTATCAGACTCTTTACATCATGTACTCACAGTACAGCCTCGATTTTACTCTAATAATCACACATTGGGAATGAAAAAAAAAGAAAAAAAAAGTTGTTTACTTCAAATCATACTAATTCTGTATCAAGGTCAGAAACTAGGTCAGCATTAAGAGACAAAGTTCTAATAAAAGGTGTTTACGAAAAACCAGTCTGGTGAAACTAATTTCGGGAAGGTGTCAAATTCCAGTAAACAAAATTAAATTACTATAACATGTAATGGAATTAAACAAAATTAAATTAACAAACAAACAATTAAATCAATTCAAATATAAATTAAATCAAATATACATAACACTAGTATAGTTGAAATATTATTTCTTTCCTTTACGTTCAAATAAATGTGTATGCCAAGAATACTGTGAACCTCTTCATTTGACAATTAAAGTGTCTCGCAAAGATGTTTTGTGTGGCTGACTGCTACAGCACAGGGAGCGCGAAGTAATTATTAAACATTGTTAGATCTTCAGGTCGCATTCTGTGTAAAGGTTATTTTTGAATAAAATAACACTAAAGTTGTGGGAATGTTTAATATTTGTGATATATAGGTTGGTACAGTAGAACATTTTGTGCGTTCTTGAATCAGTACTCCACATCACCTGCACCAGCTGCATCGACATATATTTTAAATGATTGATTGAATTTGATACTGAAATAGCTGAAAGAAGATACAAATGGTATGGATAATCCAGTGTGCTATATTTCTAAACAAAAACATCAAACAGGCACTAGAGAAGTTATTTCACAATCGCGAAGGGATGTTTGGCTTTCATATTGGCTTTGAATCACTTAGAAGTGTATATTAGTTCAGCTGCTTCTTCTACTATTGTATTCAGTGTGGTTTGCTTGAAACATTACTCATTCCTATCTTCACACGCAAAGAAGAATCTTATGTTCGTGTTAAGCATTTAGTTTGGGTGGGTCTTAATTATTTAAATTATTCACTGGAATTACAATGTGCATACTAATACTTCTTAAACTAAATCACTATTTTGGAATTATAATGAAAACAGTCAACGGCATTGAAAGACTATTAACACATCGCCACATTCCCGGTCACTGACACAGTAATATATCTGAAACTACAGGCACATCAACACATCAAATATTGGAACTGATATGGAAAACCACTGGAATTGAAATGGAACTTGAAATATTAATGGACATATGGAATTTTAATACTTTACAACATGTTTACTAATTTTTTATATACACTGTAATTTAAATTTTTTGAAAATAAAAGACAGGATTCATTGCAAATCAGTATTCACTCGAAAATAATGTAATTTATGAGGCCATAGGAAGTACAATAATGGTACTTAGGATAATATTTCACATCCATTTTGTTCTTGAACACAATTTTAATAAGAACAGAGAATTAAACTTTTTTTTGTGGGTGACTCTCAGTACATCTTTAACTGAATTATGCAGTTGTTTATATAATTTAAGCCATCAGATATAATGCAAATATCCGGAAGATGAATAATATTGATAGCAACTTTGTTGACACACACCAAGATAGAGAAGTATTCCAATTCACCGACTACAGGACGGAAAATAAATATTGCTAAAAGTGGCTGACAGGAAGAAAATGTATGTTTGGCAGATTAAAATCCACCCTATATATCACCTTTTGTTACATCTGATAAAATTGAAGAATGTATTAAACACAATATCTCTGAATGGCATCCGACCTTGAAAATGACCCCAATTCATGTCCACGTCATTGAAATGCCAATATCTGTTTTTGTCTCCTTCAAACAAAATGTGTCTATTATATTCTTAAGTCTTATAAAAAAGAAGAAATGTGACATATTTCGGCAGATTAGACACTGCTAAACCTAAAAAGGTTATACTTATCACACTTATCTGCCCGCGTGGTTATGTGAGAAATCTCGCCATTAGCATCCGGTGGGTCAGTTGGTATTTCCTGGGTTAGGATGTGTTCTTTCTCCGCCACATATATGTCCGCCAACACAACCCTTCCTGTCAGCCACTTTTTCACATATTTAAGGTATGGACTCTTTATTTATTTCTGGAGAATGAAGGGAAGCAACATAGAACTAAAAACAGTTAGCATATCAAAATAATGTATTTGTTCCAGTGAGGTCTTTCATTCATTCCTCCTCTATTTCATTACCGTACTTAACCAATTAAAAAGCATTATTTTATCTTTTAAAAAAAAGAAAACAGAATTTGGTCATGTGGAAATCATTGCCGTATCTGACACATTTGTTTTTACAATATTTACAAATCTTATTAATCTATTTAAATTGTATGTTTAATGTCTAGAATACTTAAGTTTATCCACTATGAAAATCAAGATCTACAATACAGTGATTTTTCTTTTAAAACACTTCTCAGCGACAGGGCTTCCTCTGATATATATATACATATATGTATATATATATATATATATATATATATATATATATATATATATATATATATATATATATATATATATATATATATATATATATATATATATATATATATATATATATATATATATATATATATATATATATATATATATATATATAGAGAGAGAGAGAGAGAGAGAGAGAGAGAGAGAAAGAGTTCCCATGGCTATGATACGTAGAGGTATAATCTCAAGGATCATCTGGTACATGCAAGATTAACGGCAAAAAAGATCACATGTTCAGGGACATGCCATTGAAAAAACAAGCGTGCCTATTGCAGATATATGCCCGATACCAACTCTTTCAGAAGTTCAACAACAGGAGTTAACTACACGATTATTCGGAACTTAGGACGCTGAGCCAATATCCAATAGCCAATCTGCACATTTAATATGTTGGCGAAACCATTGTTTTCAGAACACGAATAAAAAATCAAACAGACACATTCGCAATGAAATGAAAGCGAAAGTCACCAACAACTAAAACTCGAATGGGCATCCTGTCCAGTCGCTCGAGATGTTAACGATTGAACCTAACCTAGGGTGGACAGATATGGAGCGCACGTAAGGAACGATATGGATAATATACTTTGAAAATTCACAGTGGATTTAGCCCAAATGAAAATATTTAACCTTCCTGCAGACTTGTCAAAATTACAACCAGTCAACAGTTATGTACAGACGCATGAGTTATTGTCCATTGTCCCGACACACAGTTATCTTATCATCTTTCCTTCAGCAGCAGAGGAGGTGAACATACCTTTCGCTAGAACGTCATTTTGGAAAAAATTAACCTTCCTAAAAAATAAGGTCAATAACGTCAAACCGAAGCCTATAATGTACCGATACTTTCTCTAATTAGGTTAGTTTATTTTGTTACTTTATCTTTGATGTTTGTGTTTTTCTAAATTTGTATGTGTGGTTTTGTATACCCGTCTGGACACTTATTTGAGGTCGCACCTCCTCTGCTGCTATAATTATTAACCAAATATTGTATCAAGACCCACACGATATGTTGTTCTGGGATCGTGTAAATTTATTGTTATAAATCCGTGAGGGGTAGTTTGTGCACTTGAAAAGACATTTTTAAATCTAATTATGTCCATATCTCCGCTGCATCAAGTTTGATGAATATTTCTCAGAGTATGTGTATCAACTCCGTTAAATACAACTAAAATGTTAATTATCTCTTACTTTAGGTATTTGTATATATCGTTGAGTGACATATATTATCTCATTATTTTTATGTCTGCCTCGAGAAAATATTCTAGCTGGATTTGATTGCTTGTCCAGCATTACATCATCGTATACAGCTAAATTATTAATAAGTCCATCTAAATCATCTATGGACGGTGCTTCATCAATATCAGTTATAAAATCAATGATATTGTCACCATCTTCAATTTAACAATTTAGCATTTTCATTAAAATCTTTTTAAGTACATCATAACATCTCTGATCATCGACTAATGGTGCAACTAAATACAACTTGTCCCACTTTAAAGATCTCATTGTAAGATTAAGTAGTAATTGTGTCTTTCCACTTCCAGATGGACCAATTATAATCATTCTAACAGAATTCGGTAGCGCTGGATGATGTTTCACTGGCTCATGCTTTCGTGTCGCTGAGAAATCAGTTACATCCATATTATATATATATATATATATATATATATATATATATATATATATATATATATATATATATATATATATATATATATATATATATATATATATATATATATATATATATATATATATATATATATATATATATATTGTTTGCGTTGCAGAGTTAAAATTCCAACCACTGATTTATCCAGTGTTACAACAAAAAATAAAAGAATAGCATATGGTGGAAGATGTGCAATATGTAACAGACATTTGTTTTCTTTCGTTTTTACACAGAATTCAACATAAAGACGGTGGTGATATTGCTACATTAATGACAAAAGTTAATGGAACTCCTTGGGCTAAATACCCTGAAGAAAAAAATCTTCCGGGATATAATTATTGTGGTCCTGGTACCCGACTTGATATCCGAATCGATAATCAAGATCAACCAAAACCTGGTGAATATCCTATAAAAGATATTGATAAAAGCATGTCACGTTCATGATGTAGCGTATAAAAAGCAAAATCCTACAAGATAGACCTATTGCAGATGTAAAAATAATTCATTCGTTAAATTCTAAATAAAAAATAAAAATATCAGAGAATCTTTAGCTAATTGGTTGGTAGGATCTGCGATGAAAGGTAAACTAGCATTATGGGCTGGTAATTACTTAATCAATTATCAAATAATGGATACAATTTAGTATTGTCCAAGGGGATACTGGAGAGGTAGAGCAGCAATTAGTAAACTCGCTGAAGCAGCAGGTGTAGAAAGTTATGCCGCCGCAAATTGGTTAGCACGACAGGCAATTTGGCAATTTTATCCACCACCGCCTAAACGAAATCAGCATGCACATTTTGATGTCAGCACTCCTAATGAAGTTCACCAGGCGGATATTTTATTTTTACCACTAGATACTATTAAAACTGGGAGACGTCGATTAACGTACAAATACGCGTTAACTGTCGTTGGTGTTGAAATTAGGTATAAAAAAGCAGAGCCACTATCAGCTAAAACAACGGCTGAAGTTTTATCTGCTTTTAAACGAATTTATCAACGAAGACGCTTACGATGGCCACAACTATTACAAATTGATCCAGGCAAGGACTTTCTTGGTGCAGTATAATCTCTGATGAAAAAACGTAATGTCGAAATTAGACGAGGACATACTGCAATTCATCGTGATCAGGCAATTGTTGAACGATTTAATCGAACACTTGCTGAGCGGTTAATTCGATATCAGTATGCGAAGGAAATAATTCAGGATACGAGATCTCGCGAATGATTTGCAAGATTACCAAGTGTGATAGGCGCGCTAAGTAACGAAATTACTCCTGCAACTTCTATGAAACCTATTAACGCGATCACAAAAAGCACATACCAATCAAACGAAATGATTTTTCAAAACAACTAGTATTAGGTAATGTTACTGTAAGATATTTATATGAACCCTGTGAACGTGAAGATAGTTAAAAAAAAGAGCGACTGATCCTATTTGGAGTGTAACGACACATACAATATCTAGCGTGGTAAGATCCACGGGTAGACCTGCAGTATACAGACACTAGATTCAACTGATCCTCAGCGTGCATTAGCATGCGAGCAATTACAAGTAATTCCTGAAGACACACAATCACCACCGCGTTCACTTAACTAGCGCCTCTACGTCGATTAAATTCAAAACAGGTCAGCATCACATTTTCCGCGTGTATGACCAAACTTACTATTATTTCTGTCCACAGTAAATTGTCTTGGATCATTACTCGAGTATCGCCACAACATCATACAATTACAGCTCGCACAATGATTATTCTGTTGTTGTTTCAGCATCATTATAAACTCAGCATCAAGGTCAAAGTCATGTTTATTTTTTTGTCACACTGTTTATAACCGGCTAATTTATTTCTTATTGTATCATTGTCACTTCGACATTTATCGAGGACATCTATAATAACCCTCCGCAATTGAGATATGTTTCTAACTCTAGACACTGCGAGATAAACCAGATTGGACCATTCGATACGATCATCGACGATCCAAATTCGCGTATCAGAAATAGTTAACCCCTGAGATGAATGAATCGTCATCGCGTATGCTATCGTCCACGGAGATTTGTTCACTTTTAGTGCATCTTCAACAACATTGATAGGAACAAAAACAATATCGTTTAATACAAGATTTTGTTTTTCTGACGATCCTGGTATATCAACGCCGATATTCTGCCGTCGCGTATCAACCGGTCGATAACACATCGACACTAGTAATACTGGAAACCTTTCTTTATATAACATAAATAAATTGTTGTTGAAGTGTATCACGAACTATCTTTCTACTTGCAACTATCAAATCATTTGGTCTCCACAAATTACAAAACTTGTTAATAGGAGTTTCTGAAATTACTTCACGCATTATTTCACACTGATCTTTATTCGGTTGTATCTGATTAACTTTTTTAATTCTTTTAATTCTGGATCAAGTGCTCTATGATCATCATTTATTTTTTCATAATAATCAACATAATTCCTCAGCCATTCGTGTGGAGACAATCCAACAAAATGTGGTGGTTGACCATGATCACCGCACATTGTTACAGCGCTATTTTTTGTTATTAACCAATCAAGAAATATTTTTAATGTTTCTAACGACACTGTACATATTTCACCCCAAACGATAATCTTTGGAATGTACCTCTCGCCCATTCGACTAGGAGTCCATTTATCTCACTTCCATCGAAAAAAACTGTGATAAGTACATGATTTAATATTTCTTTCTCTCATTTCTCTCGCAAGTCTGTGTGTAAGGGTTAAAACGATCATATCAATATTCCGAAATAGTTCAGTCACGCGAGTTGTTTGACCAGACTCACCTGGTCCATTGAGATAAACTGTTTTATGTCTAGCTACGGGATCATGCACTGACGGTACAGATGATACTTTAATGTCTGATACTTTTTGCAATATATATCTCTGGTTTCAACATTAGCGGATTCAGAATAATCGAGTATATTTTCTTCTTTTGTTCTCCATTAGCCCCATGATGATGCACACGTGTTGATATTTAATTTTACCAACAATCCTGAATATTTTTATTGATATAAAACGAATCCGTAGCAACTAGGAAATCTGTTTATCATCGATAATAGATTTATCGAAACGTATGCGAGCATTGACGATCTTAAATGGGTAAATTGAGGTGACTCACCGTCCATATAGTTCACAATTGTACCTAATTTGGTTCCATTTGGCAAAAAAGCTATTTCTCGACTTATAAACGTATTTTTCTTCGTTGTATCAGCGATTATAAAATCTAACTAAGCATCGTCTATAATCAATCTAGTACAAAGTCGTTTATGATGATATGATCCTCCTTGGGTGAATTTACCGATTATTTTTCTGCCGAGATCTTTTGCAATTTTATTTTCATAATCGGTTGTATCAAAATTTTCATCATCAGAATATTCATTTTGTTGTGGTAACCAAACTTCTTTCTGCGGACGATATGATATAATTGCTTCACTTATTGTCAGAAATACCAGTATTTTTACATCGAACATATGTCATAATAATACTGTTGGTGCCCAAATTGTTTCTGAAAAATGGTTGCCAAACCAAGCATAACAAATTGGATGAAGACCTTTAGCAAACTCTAATGACTCGATACAAGCGAATCCAGTCAAGTCAAAATCCGGTAATGGTCCATTTATCGATATTATGGTCATTGCGTGCGTCGGATGACCGAATCTTTTAAAATATGCAGAACATTGTCCCATGCCAAGAGAACTTTCCTGATAACATGCAACCATATCAACCACCTTTATAATCGTATTTAGTATTCCACAATCCACCATGTCCGTATTGGACACTACTCGATATTATATCATTAATAAAATCAAACCGAGTTGGTTCCACGAATTTTTCTCTCTAGCAAAATGAGCCGCAACTGGCGGAACAGTAAAACAGTTGCTCAGCAACTCGTCAGTATCATCAGTATATCGCCGTGCAAGACTTTTCATTTTTGTGTGAAGAAAATCTGTTCGATGAATAACGCCATTATGTCGTACAAACTGATCAAACTTACTTCTTTCTTCGATACAAATACTTTCATCTGATCTAATCAATTCGTCGTCGTTTTCAGAACTCTGAAATATCCATACTGATACAGGACCGTTTTTACCTATTTCGTTAATAAAATCGAAAATATCCCCCTGATAAAATTTAACAGTTGGATGTTGTGAAAATATTGTTACTATATTAGTCCACGCATACGCATTCTGATCAATAAGCTCCTTTTGATTTATATTGTTTTTATTGTTATTGGAAATCTTTTTTTTTCCTAGCTCAACGACGACATCATTGATAGACGCCCCGATGTCTTTAACTATTTCTCCCCACTCGTTTATCGTTTTACGTCTTTTGTCTGTTAGACAGTTTCCACAAGTCGAAACAGTAAAATGTTCTGTTAGTCGTTGGGCTATACGATTCAGTCTTGAAAATTTCATCGGTTTCAGATTATCAACAATGGGTTTTTCATTTATCGTATAAATTCCATAAATAACTGCTGTTACAGGATACGCTCTTGATAATACAGTTGTTCAATACCAGTCAACATACTCAGTATTGCAATTTTTTCGTTATGGAAGACAGTATCATATTGTTCACGGATAATCCAAATATCTGTTTCTGCTAATACAAGAAATTTTACTTTAAAAAGATATTTTCGATTGTCGAGATAATTAATGATAGTTGCCTCTCGATTGTCGTTCCTCGTAGCATCGACACCATTAGTTATTTTAAATGTTGACCAGACATGAGATGCGCCATCTTTGCTAAATTCATTTTTGGCTCATGAATTTTATTAATCAAACTTTTATTCTTCGTATCAACCAGAGTTTTTACTGTTAAATCAAGGGAAATTCTGTCAAGATTAAATGTAACTTTAGAAGGCTTGATCTTGGATAATCTCTCAAATTCATTCATATTATAATCAAGACAAACATTTAAATTGAAATATTATGTATATAAGGTATTAAGCACGGGATAAATGCAAGTGGCCGATAGGTTCATTGACTCCTTGTAACAAAGCCTGCGTAAACGAATTCTGCAACATCATTTGCAAAGTGTTCGTTCGTAATGGAAGTTTAGGACCTAAACCATGTTTGAAATGTGATGTTGGAGTAGAGGAAACACAGTTGTGTTTACAATGTGGTGGTAAAAAATACAGAGAACTAAAAAGATATTATGATTTTAAAAAATTATGTTAGTGACAAGGTTATAAAAAGCGTCGAAGATTATCTGATAAGATTCTCAAAGTATTGATTTAGACAAATTATAATTTAAACAAATGATATTATTATATAAATGAGCCAAGAATTTGCAAAGCATCCAATCATAACGAATTATGAAGCAAATCGTGATGTTTATATTGTACACTGTCGTCGAAAAATACCAGTCTAATAGTTAGTGTTGATGGAAATAAAACATAATTTTGCCATAATTTTATTTTCGAATGTTTCAATGGATTAATCGAAGATGGTCTTATGATCACATTGATTCAAATCCGAAAAATAATAATTTATCAAATTTACGAGCTGTCACGCAAAGCCAAAATTGTAAAGCCGGTAATACAGGTAAAAATTCGAAAATATGCAAGATCAGTTAAATCTACAAATAAAGAGACAGGCGAAGAAATAATATTTCAATCAATATCTGCAGCTGCCAAATATTTCGATATTGTACCGAAATCGGTACAATTTGTCGCAGACATTTAACCAAATCTGCTTTTTCTAAGAGGAATAAACAAAAAACATTTTCCATTATTTTTAGAGGTAACTGTCAAGCTAAGCTATCTCCAGTAGGTATTAAATAATTACCTCGATTATACTTATTAACTATTTATTTAATTTTTTGTATCATCATGATCATTGTTTAAATAATTATAGAACGTTTATTTTGTCAGTCTGAGGTTTCTATCATCGATGAGGAAAGTACGGAAATCACAATAAAGTATAAAATATCGGTACTTTCGCCACTAACATCATGCCATATATTTTCACATGAAATAATATATAAAATATAGAATGATCATTTCATCATTCTGAAATTTTTATTAACAAAAAATGATCATTAAGCAGCGGGGGGGGGGGGGGGGGGCGAATCGGACATTTTGTCCAAACGTCATTTGGCTTAATTAATACTTTCTGCACTCAGCGGATCCGGTGTCGTCAGCGCCTGGTAAAAAAAAAAACGACGTCGTCGTCGTTGTCATCGTCGAGGGGCCAAATCGACAATTGTCCAGACGTCATTTGGTTTAATTAATACCTTCTGCGCGCCGATCCCAGCGTCGTCAGCGTCCGGTAAGCACATCGACGACCGCGTCGATGTCATCGCCCCCCCTGCTGCTATGATCTTACAAACAGAGTGATCACTAACTCCTCCTCTTGTAGGTCAATTAGGTTATTTGACTGATCGGTAAGTCTGAAATTAATTCTCGTTAAAAACCGATTATGGCATCGCATATAGACCGGATTAATCGGGTTCTCAACGATTAAAAATCCCGGAGGGGCTGTTGGTGAGAATGAATAAAGGATATACCCCTGTTGAGCCTGATTTGATTTCTTGGTATCTACCTGGTAACTCCCTTCGATAACATCGCACACTAGATTAATCGCTATCACCGATGCGATATTTACGTTGTATGGAGCAATATGCCTACCACCATCTCCGTTATCGTGTCTGAGGATATAAGTTGATGGACCGAGAAAATCATTAAGAGACTTTCTTAGTTCTGTCGCGTTGTATCCTGGAAACTTGAAATCGGGTAAATCGGCTTCTGTGATATTATACTCGGTTAGGAATTTTTGTTTACTACCATCGCTGTTATCGGATATCATTTTAACGATTCGTTCATTGACATATTCCATGTCTGATATAAGTTGATTTAACACCTCAACGTGTTTTCGTGCTTTTGTTTTCCGTAGTTGTTCTAGTTGCAATTGGTAATAATGATTAATCTCGACAAAAGTATCAGTGATATCACTTAAAATAACTGTTAATATGGCGACCGATTCAGGAGTTTCCTTATGCTGAAAATACCACTGCATGATATTCCTGTCTTGAAATAAAAACCAACTGGGTGATAACGTGCTTTTTATAATAGATAATTTATCTAGATACCGGGGGGTAATTTCATGATACGATTGCGCATTCGTGTGCAAGTCCTCGGGGGTTTCACGAGGTGGATTCTCGGGCCATCCTAGTATGGTTCTGACTGAACTGTTATAAATATCAACCATATACCCCGGTGTGCTTATTTCAATCGTCGACGATAACGTCGGTTCATGAACCGTAATAGCGATTTTTGATTCCTTTCCTGTGATCGATTTTATCCTGCGCTGAAATTCTCCATTGATTTGTTCTATTTGGTATGACCCAGTTGGTATTGTAACCTCATTCCAGTCTGGGGTCCCATCGGGCTTATTTGTCCACGCAAAAACCAGCGAGTTATTAGGTTGTTGTCCGTTAAATGCGTCCGCTCGGATATTAGGCCAACTGTGATATATTCGCAATTTTGCCAGCGCTATTTCCTTCACTGGAACCGGCGATGGGAAGTTCACACTGAATTCGGGTTTCGTTGATGTCGCTGATATCATACTTGTCTGTACCGGAGTGGTGTTCTCCGCGATCCGCTGAAGTAATTGAGACCCTTCGGGGTTCAGCGACATTATTATTATTCGTTGTTTTTAGTGTCTAATTTCAACAACCAGGTGGTTCCGACTTCCAGTTAAAAATCCTCGATTTTTGACATCGCGGAGCTATACAACTGGACCATCGTGGAGAATTCAACATCGGATATGAACAAATTATCAATCGATAACGAGATCAACCCGGATAATTTCGAGTACGCGTCGGATACTATTTGATGTTTTACTGTCTACTCGTCGAGTTTTTTCTGAAAACACGATGATATCTTTTTAGTGATTGCGTTGGCGACTCCAGCAATTGTTGTCATCGCGGAGATAGCGATTGGAACAGCGATCGGGGCTATCGTGGTTACCGTGGATAAAATAACACCGGTACCGGCTACTATACCCGACACCGAGTACACGACCGCGTCGATGGTGGTTATTTTTCTGCGGTATTTTTATACTGGGGCACCTTCCATCTGCGACTTACCTGTAATCGATTGGTTGAGAAGTTTTTGGACTATTAAAGGAGCGTTCGTATCTGCTTTCGAGGAGAGTTTGAAAGGCTTTTTAGATGTTTTGAAAGGGTGTGCTGGAAATGTGTTGGATAATTTAAAGGATATGGTAAAGCTTAAGTTCAATATAGAGCGCGAAAACTTCAAAAGACAAAAGAGGTCCACTTCCGATGAGCTTGATGAGTTGGCGGGAACCGTTGCTGACGCGATCGCAATACAGCTAGATTGGAGGGACTCTGGTATTATGTGGTATGCTTACTCTAATTCTTCCAGCCTCACCAGCATTGTTCCTGTAGAAGTGCTTATCGCTGGGAAGGGCACATATGACCTGAACACCACTAAAGTTTCAGACTTCAACCTTACTGCAGTGATCAACAAAGTAGCGATAGCCGTCCAAAATGGCAGTCTGTTTTTCAGGAATACAGGAAACACATTTGGACCTATATATGTGAAACAGATGAAAGAATGCATGGATTTTGAATGTCAACGTGTGACGCAGGAATTTACTGCTCCTCCGAACAGATACACATCGGCTGCTTTTGGTCTTTCCATTAACATGATGCGCACTGTATTCACTTTGTTCATTATTTTGTATATTATTGATGTCCTGTAATTTTCCAGATGAATGTATAAGATAAGTGCAGTTAAATCAATTTATGTTATGAAATGGCATATTATAATATATTGCTTTTAAGGGTGTTGTAATCGTATCTAATTTTCATTCAACGCATGTATCTTTTATATATGACACAAATGAATAATACTGCTATGTAATCAATATGTAAGTATGTATGTATCCGTGACATTAATACTAATGCAATTTTGAATTTTTCTTTCATACACTTTCTTCACTTGACTTTGTGCATATGGCTGTATGTACGTATGTTTCCTTTTCCTGCCATTTGATATCAAATAAAATATACGCAATTAATTGTTTCCTCTTTACGATTCCATCTTTATCTTGATAGTAGTACTCGATTCGTTATATCAAAATATGAAAACGAAATCATTACACTAATAGAAAGAAAATATCTAGTCTAGCTTCCGATTTGGCTATGAATATTAATGAATTAAAAATGACATCTCATCTAAGACCTTTTTAAGGAAACGCATAGCGAACTGAGCAGTCTTCCCCATTTAGTATTAACTTCTTTAAGGATATAGGCAAAGCAGATATAATGCATTCAAATGAATGAAATAACACAATGTCAAGTTTTTACTCAGTTCACGGATAAAATAAATTTCTGTCTTCAGTTGTAAGGTTATAGTTCGGTGTAATTCAAAGATCAACAATGGTTTCAGCTTAATAACTTTGTTTGCTGACAAAGCAATTTTTCCAAGCTATGTGAATTACCTGCGCTGAATTTATTCATTATTGTATCTATTTTGGCGTTCCACACAATTAAATGTAAAGCTCACTGTGACATAGAACAATCGTTTCTGTACAAAAAAGTGAGGGAAATGCAATGTCTCTTTATTTTTGTATACATGCAACGATACATTAAAATCTCTTATAGGAAACGTTAGTAAACCTAAACCCCATAATTACAACACACTTTGTGTCTGGCTTGAACTTAGAGCATGTAGGGTATCTATTTATTTTGAATTCAAAATGATCACAAAAAGTCAAATACTAAAAATGGCTTCGACACAGTATATAAGCATCTATGACCAATTCCCTCTCTTCACGTAATTTTCCAATATGATTTTATTGGCTATTACATGTCATTTAGACCCATGCAAAAATCGTACTTTGTTTGTAAAAAATGTAAACTTTATAATTGAAGCCTTGAAAGTATAGAATGTCTTGGAAACTTATGTATCATAATTGGAACTTTGAAATCAACAGTCATCATCGAGTTTGGTCGATAGGTTTTTAAAATTGGTGGAAACCAAAGCCAATATTGTCTCTGAATCAAACCATCTATTATTAGGTTTCTTTGATCAAGGAAAATCAAAATTAGATGGATCTCTGGAAACCTAAAATGTATTCATAAATGGTATTGTACCTTTAAAAACGGAAATTACTTTATTTTTGGTGTCGCCACGTTCCAAACGGCAGATAGATAGACAACACACAGTGTATCAGTCATGAACAGTAGAGTTATACCATGATGAGAATATATATATATATATATATATATATATATATATATATATATATATATATATATATATATATATATATATATATATATATCCTGCACAAGAGACATACTATTTGTTCGACAGCACAAAAACTGCAGTTGCAGGAATATACTTGTTCATTCATGTTTGAACTAGGAATGAATTCGAGTAGTCGGACTAATGTTGATATGTTGATCATCACAAATCCAATTTGTGTACAGATTTCATGCATATTCAGTAAGTCTCGATGCGTTAAGATATCCCGTCGAAAGGAATTTAAAGTATTTTATCGCACTGTTATCCTTGGAAAACATTAGTTACAAACTCAAATACCAAAGATTTTATTTGTGGGAAGTGTTGGAGACTCGGACTTTGTTCGGGTCCGGAAATTAGTTTTTGTTCCACCTACTCTCTGGTAAGTATGGGATAAATCTGTACATTTAGGAAAGATATATGAGTAAATATTTTATTCCTTTACAGGTGAGTCAAGAGTAGATGTATATAAGTATGTATTTATTTATTTGCGTTTAAAATCTTGTTTGTAAAATATGCTTATATCTATTGCAAAATGTGTTATTAAAAGCTATACAATTGATGTAATTTATATAATGATATGAAAACCCAAATTACTTAATTGTGCTAAATTTAGTATTGTTCAGTCCAACAATCTCAAAATAGGTAAAACAAATTGAACACTTTCTGTAGTGATACGGAAATTAGTCAAATTGTACACATATGAAACACTACATTTTTGTTACAAACTTGATTATCCATATTTGAAATTTGTATTAAACCAAGGCTTGATTTGCAAGCGGATTCGTATACAATCGAGCAAGTGTTAAATGTATCGTTATGTCTTTAGCAAGATCTTCCGATCTGTTCCCCAGTCGATGTCTGTCACGGATTGTATCCAATAAGGATGTATTTATATTTGTCCCAAAGGATGGTAATTGTTTCTTCTTCGAGAATGTGATCATATATCAAATAAAAGAGCATATTCTTTGTTTGTCATTACTTACCGCTACCGATATCTGCATATGCTATGTTGGTCTTCTTACGGTTGCTAGCATATACGTCAAGCCAGATGGAACTATAATTATCCAGAGCAGTTGAAATCGAAGTCCATGCTGCCACATTTCCTTGCAATACAGTCTCATCCATGTATATTTGCGATTTTTCATGATATACTAAGTTAAATTGGAAACAAGCAAGCGGTGCTCTGATGTTCTATCTACCACTTAAAGGTGCATTTTGAATAATTGTCTTACAACCTATATCAGCACTGCTTCGTTTATCCTGTTTACATTTAGCGAAAACTCCAATGTAGGGGACTAAAATAGTATTGACAACACTTAGTGTGGCGTTTTGAAGAACACGTTCGTTTGTACATGTAGATCACATATTGTAAACATATACTCTGTCATTGTGTGTCTTATGGCGCGTCGTATGGCATTTGACAGGGTCCCGAGCAGTCATAAAAGGTCTGATGGATCATGCAGGTCGCTTGAAAAGACTATATGAGGGTGGGAGTACTTGATCTAAACTCCATATCTCATGATAGCTGTGTGTGGGCTGTTTACAGTTACAAATTACACATCTAGCATTGTGTCATTTTCTTTAGACCATGACATCCATTAGCGCAGAATAACTGCAGAAAAGACGAACTTACATCCTTTAACTACTGCCTTATGTAACGGTAATGCCCACCCTAAACACGATTACAGAGTGTTTTGTCTTTACAACAAAATGAATTTTATTATTTTACATTATTTTCAAGTCACAAAATTATGCTGCGCATGTCTTCACGAGGAAGTACAGCTTGGAACCAACCAAAGGAATTGAGAGAATGTATAAGACTCACATCGTTATTTCCGTCATGTAATAAACTGTCACCAGTATAAATTAAAGGTCATGCCACATTTACCGCATTATGGACACTGTAATAATATCAATAAATCTCTCGTTTCTAGTTTATGAATGCATAATGTATGGCCCTATTTTACCTGTAATTCTGCAATCGTCATTTAATTTTAACACTCGTTCTTTAGATTTAGGGAATTTTATAACATTGCGATCCTACAGTAAGTCTTGCAACATTTCCTTTAAGATTGCAAACCGTTGCCTGATGGCGCAATAAAAGAATGAGAAGTTAATTTTGAAAAAAGATAAGAATGAGAAACTTGGAACTACCAAATAAGGTGAGTAGGACTTGACATTGGTGAAAAAGCCATAACATTTAACATAAATTATCTAACCAATATAGGATAAGTAACTATGTCTACCTGTTAAATTTTAGAACTCTACAGAAAATGTAGTCCAGAGAGTGTCGTGTTTTAGTAATGCTTATTTACATTATTATCCTATTGGTCTCACTTATTTCTCAATACTTTGAAAATAATTTTCAAGAAGGAATTCATTTGTTTTAAGTTTTATTGTCAATTTAAAGGTAAAACCCTCAATACAATTTTCTTTGACACTCACTGGTGTTACCGTTGGAGAAAATAAAACTGTTCTGTACAATAGACAACACATACATTTCTTGAATGAACGAAGCGTAAACGTTCTGAACAATCAAAGGTATGTATTGTGTCGGTATAAATTTCCCTAAAATGGGGAGGGGGTTACTTATATCTTAATCATTAGTTCTGTATCAGGTATGCACAAACAAGTTTTATCATGCCGGTCACAGGTAACGAAATCATGTACATGCACAGAGGGAATTTATTTGGACAGTTCAAAACACTGACGCAAGTTGAGGAAAATTAAAAAATTAAAAATCATTTCACGGTAATCATGAGGCCAATGACACTATCGGGAAGTTTCAAGTGTAGTGTTTCATAATCCCGAACGTGCAGAATGTTACACTGCTCAGTAATTATAAGCATGATTTTTATCTCCATTTTACATAAATTTTAACTCAAATTTGAAAGCAGTGAATCATCATACCTGTGTCGATTTTGCAAGCGAACGCAATAGCGGGACACTGCCTTTCACATAACATAAAAACTGATATAACGTAATAGCATCATTATATATGAGTTTTAACGGCACATCCGCATAATCCTGGCTATATACTGCCAACTGAAACTAAGTATATAACTCTTCAGAACGAGTATATTCTGGCCAATTTAACATCAGTAACTAATGTGTGAGTGTGTGATTTTGAATTTTAAAGTAGCTTTAACAGTGTCTCAGTCATATAGCTATGATGTCTGCAATGTATCAGTTTTGTAGAGAAGCAGCAGGGAGGGTGAACGGACCACGTTTTAGGAAGGTTATTTCGTGAAAATAAGGCTTCCTGCGAAAAATGGGGGATGGGGAGATTCCGACAAATATTTTTCAGACAAGTTGTAGGGTGAACAGATCCATTTCTGGAGGTTTTATTTTTAAAAATAAAAGCTTCCTTTGAAAATGAACAGAACTTTAAAACGAGACCTCTTACTAGGATAGCGCATTTATGTGTGCCAAATTTATTTACCCGGCTGTCACCCTCTGTGTGTGTGTGAAAAAAAGTAATGGGTCTCTCAACCAAACGTTTATCGAGACCTATGCGATATCGCGACCGAGGATCATGTAAATTTATCGTAATAAATCCACGAGGAATCGCTTAAAAGAAGTTTTCAAGCTTAATCATATCCATGTCCCCTAAAGACCAAGTCTGGTGGATCTTTCTTAGTGTGTGTGTGTGTGTGTGTGTGTCAACACCATTAAAACAATCATAAGATTGCAGTTAACATTGTAAGACAGAACATTCAAGAAGGGTAATAACTCTGTCTAGTAAAGCTTCATCTGGTAGAGAGATTAAAGAGTAAACTCGCTTTTATTTATAACTACTTCCACTTCTAAATTAATCATTTTTAGGGGATTGTTATTTTTTAACAAATATTATCTTTGTTTTTTTTTTAACTTCATCAGGTTATTTGCCCTTCCCGACTTTGTCAGAGATAATAGTTAAGAAAAACAAGAAATACAGATAAGATAAAATAAGCCACGCCCCTTGTGTGAGCTATTTCTTGATTTCTTAGTATCGGTGATTTTATAATTAATTCTGAAACATATAATCGTAAGAATGATCCGTGGTCTAACGATAACCCTGCGGATTTTCATACTCGACGTCCGGAGTTTGAATCTGGTGACGTGCAAATTTGTCGACAGTTTGCATATTGCATTGATAATAATTGGGGGCTAAAACCTAAGGCGAAAAAAATAATGATAAGAACACCTCCCCACCATGGTGCACTCCGCGGTGTTCTATTTGGGGGAGATGTGCACATAATTTAAAAATTAATGGAAAACAGGAACAACAAAAACTAAACATCAAGAGTGATGAGCCATCTGCCTCATTGAAGGGTATCCCATAAAAGGACACTCAAAAGGAATGCCAGCCAAAAAGAACAAAATAGCCTCATGAAGGGTAACCAATAGAAGAAATGTCAGCCAAAAAAAGGTTCAGCATTGAAGTTACCCCATGAAGGGACCCCATGGAACGGCAAATACTGGCAAATGAAGGGACCCCATGGAACCGCATATTGCTCATTATTACTACCGTCTATTGCTTGTATTTATTTTAAATAAATATTTATTATACAATGAACTTCGAAAATATTGATGCGATTATTTCTGCGTTTGAAAGATTACAGGACTCCACTGGAGGAGGTGGGGGCATAGAACTTTCTAATCAACTTTATACTGAAAAAATCGCAAATAATTTTGAAGCTCTGCAAGAACGAAATTCTGACGGCAGTAGCCGAATACAGGTTTATTAAATTACTCCAACGGGCAATTAAACAATCGCTACTTTATGTCGATGATGATAAAAAACGTCCGGAAATTTGTTTCACTAGCACATACGATTGAGGAAGTTAGATCATAGTTATACGAAACAAAAAGGATTGATAGTTCACGTGCAAGACAGTTGAAGAGATGTATGTACAATTGTAAACACCCTGACTTTGTCAAGGGGAATTGTGAAAGTGAACGTAAACGTGGTGACAACGAAACTGGTGACATCTAAATCAATTGACAATTATGAGCAGTTCAGATATATGGAATTTCTCCGATAATTCTATTTTAATTTTTATTTTTTATTCTGAATCAGAATAATTGTTTTTATTTTTATTTTTATTCTGAATCATAATATTTATTTTGTTTTCAGTGTTATTCTGAATACAAATATTTATTTGTATTTTTTTTCTTCTGATAATTTTTAAAAATTGTAAATCAGAATTTTTATTTTTATTATTATTTTTATTCTGAATTAAAATATTTATTTCGATTCGGATTCTAATAGTTATTTTTGAGCTTATTAAGGTTAATACAGAAATGTGCAACATTTCAAATGAGATTTTTATCATATTTAACATCAATACTATGATCTAGATCTAGGGTCTCACGATCTCGAACGCACATACAAACTTTTTGTCAAATAATCTCCTCTTAAATCAAGAATGTATCCGCGTTGGTCGGTAATTCTAAAATGCATCCGTGACACTAGCCGATTATACAATCGTAGATAAACCTGATTAACAGGTTTATCTTCAGCAGTGAATGTATATAGCATATATCTTTGCTGTGCTTGTTTGGATTTTTTAAGCTCTACTTGCTAACTGCCATCGCTAGCATCACTTGCAAGATCAACTGCTATCACATTATTATTATGGGTTAGAATACCTGGAGGAGGAAAATATTTTTCTCCATGCGGCGACGATTTGTGGAAAATATTCATTGTTGATATCGCTGCAGTTATCATTTATCTCGCAACGTCGACAATGGTTTTATCGTCGATGGGAAATTTAAACGTTGGCAGATCTGAGGTCTGTGATCGAATACTCACTCAGAAATAATTGTTTTTACGTGAATCCAGAGAGACACCCAACGCTGTCTATCATTGCTCGTATGATATTTTGATGAGCAACCTCAAGGTCTGATGTAATTTGGCTCAGGTATTCTATGTGCGAGATGATTTGATATTTTAGATCATCGTTGGGATATTCCTGTACGTAATTTTGGAATAATTGAGGCAGTTTTTCGCGATATTGTTTATGCTCGCGCATCATTTCACCGAATAGTTTTTAAAATTTTTTTTATTATCATCATACATCTTGATGATATCGGATATCCATACTATCATGAATGGAATGCGGAAATCAGATAGATTAGATAAAATTGTACCTAATCTACCGCTGGCAGCTTTTACAGATGGCCATATAAAATAAATATTATAATGATATAGAGTTTTTCCAAATACGATTTATTGTCTGAAGTGTAATCGTATGGTTAAGGTTCTGGTGGTCCCTCATATACCGGTGCTTTCTCTGGCCATTCTAATACAGTTCGGATCGATGATTGATATAAATTGACGGTATAATCTGGAGTTGTTAAACATTAAACATTTCTGGAAGTCCTGATCTGATATTATTCCATCATTGAGCCCTGATGATATCATCGAAGATAATTTGGCGTGTGCGCGTTTCGCCACTGTTAATTTATTTATATATTTGTGTAATTTATCAGTCGCAGACGTATATTTTTTTGCGATCATATTAAGAATACCAGTAATACCGTTTATAACTGCATCACCAGTTCTTATTTCTGGTGCTCTTATGTACTTGACTGACAATGTTCCGATGACCATTACTGTTCAAGAGTCTACCGCAGACAACGAGTACACAATTATGTCAGTAACAAGGATACGTTTTCGGTACTTTTTATATTTTACTGCATATGCATCAATGGTGGGTTTCATTTGTGTCTGGCATAAACATATTTGCTCGTATCTATAATGTTGCGCTGCAACTTCGCGTTCAACGTAGATTGGGGAATTCATTATTGCTATATAATAGGAACACATTAAGTAGGTGGTAGTTCTAGACAAAAATAATACAATTCGGGGACGACCTTTTCTTCGGGTTCCACCACAAATTTTTTTTTTGTCGTTTTTCTCTAATATCACTGATATAGATCTAGAAGATCCAGTTGGTGGATAAAGCCGTGAAATTAAGGTAGATATTGTAAATGTTGTAACTCCAAGTACAGAGAACCTGAATATACCGGTAACCTCAGCGCGATGTTTGATGGATTTATTGTGTGTTATCCATAATGCTGATCCAGACGCTACTGTATGTATTACACCATCGGTAATATTTTTAATATCAGAGAGTTTAATGTCAATGACTGCTGAATTTCCGAAAAATTCATGAATGATTTTATTTGTGTTTCTACGAAAATTTGTGAACGCGCATCATGGATAGAATATTCGGATCTAAACGTGGTCAATCCATCATTGATTGTCATTAACGGCATCATCATCGGGATGCTGCTGTTGACCACGTATCACTTCGTTGCAGCTTCATCGTCTATTACTGGTTCTCTAAAATAAGCAATGATATTACTAGCCATATTGAGATCGCCAATCGTTGCATCACTGGCTTTAGCAAAGTATTTACTGATCTCAGTTCTGATCGTGGCGTCATTGCTGGCCACGTATATTTTTATTGCCACATCATCGTCTGATTTCGTTTTTTTCACAATGATAATTGTATTTTTGTTCATGTTGAGATCGCCGTACATACTATCTCCAATTCTTCTGATGCGTCCAGTAAACTCTCCTATGAGTATTAGAATTGAGTCCTTCGAGTTTTTAATTTTAGTGATTCTAGCAAACACCACAAAGCTATCTTTGGTCGCACCTGGAACCCGCAGAATAATATCTGTCAACGGGATATTGCTCGTTTTTAACCGTCCTTGCTGATCCTGATAAACAACAACTTCATTTGGGTCCACATTGCGAGACACAAAATTACAGTGAGTTCATTCTTGACCTCGTCAGTGGTTGCATATTTGGATACGCCACCATGGGGTTTGCCTTTAGCAGTTCTTCCGTAAATATCTACCATTATTTTTAAACTAAAAACCTATTTATAACGACCACTGCTATTTTGCCAGTTGCTTTAGCGGTTTGCTCTAACGTGGGAATAAGACTTTCTTTGGCCTTTGTAACTGGTTTAAATAACTGTTTTGCATCTTCTGTAAATTCCACCTGAGACTCCTGACGCTCTAGTAATTTTTGCCTGACAGAATCACAGACTGGAAGGTATTTTTTAATTGTCTCTAGTCGCTGTCGAGTTACCTGTGCAAGATTCCATGGCTATCGTGGAATCGCTCATTATTAATTATATTAACATCGATTTAATAACGCCACATTTTTATTTAAAACGTGGCATTAGAGAAAGCGAACGAGGACACAATAGACAAAAATAAGCTAACCCGATTAGAAGTCTCGTGACACCTGTCTATTCAGTTTTATAGAAAACTTTATTTTCACGAAATAACTTCTCCAGAACTGGTATGTTCACCCTCCCTGCTGCTAGTAATGTCTAGCATTGGGGCACCATGCCGCAGGCATGTAGCATTGTGTCCTACCCAGTCACATTATCCTGACACCAGGCCGACTAGTCTTAACTGTAACCTTTTAATGTTGAGTATTTAGTGAGGCAGCTTTTAGTACCATTTTTATAAGTCTTTGGTATGACTCGGCCGAGATTCCAACCGGCGACCTGCCTTATCCGAAGCTGACGCTCTAACCACTTGGCCACCGGAACTGTCTCAATAATTAATTGTATATCATTGTATTTTGTTCATAATCTCAATCTGAAGTCTTGTTACTATTTTGAATTGCAATGTGTACAACAATAAAATGAAACAGATGCGATAAGTTGGACTGTGTTGCGGATTAAACACATGGAGACTATCACTAATCTTATTTGCTCTAAATAGAGGAGATTAGTGGCTTGTGAACTATCTTAAAAGTTTATTGTGACGTCGACGTCTAATGAAACCGATGAAACCATTCAAAAGTTACATCCGACATTCGTGCAATTTAAAATTAACAACTGCTCAGATATTATAATTAATCTTGGCCGGCGTTTCGCCCTTAGTTCTTTCTTTTTACCCCGAAAATAAGAGGATGGTAACAATTTTCTGCATTGGAGCCAGTGTAAAAAAGTTACCTGCATAGTGGAAAAAAACCCAACAAAAAAAACCCAAATCCCAAGCCATTCCTTTTGGCAAAGGTTCTGAAAATTTGTATGATTTCACAAATGAAATCCACGAAATACTTGGGTGACGACTGTGTTAAACTCTTCTGAGTAGATATCGACTGTCAACAAGATTTCAACAATAACTTACCTAAGATCTGAAAGAATGTAGCAAAACAGTTAAACATTGTGCAATGTCTTAACCATGATGCTAAATTAATGAGCTACAAATCCTTTGTGAGGTGAAACGCTAACTGTTGCTTCTCATTTTGTCACATCTGTAGGAAATATAATTCCAACAACATGTATAAAAATAATTACAAAGTATGACACTGTAATTGAAAATTTTTAATTGTTTTAGCTCATATCATTCTCTTATAAGATATAGAAATAAACGATATTTTACGGCAGGGATAAATCCACTTACCTGACTCCCGGGACAAGCTGATATTCAGTTAGGTCTAGCTCAGAGTTTAAAATTGTTATCTGCGAAGGATGGAATATGCTCTGTTTGGGAGGCACAATTGGATTTCAGTTAGAACTCGTTAAGATAAGGTCTGACAGATATGTTAACGTAGGGTCAAGTAGAGGAAACGAATTAGGGTCAATCCAGAGACACTTTTGAGCCATATGAAATAAGTGTAATAAAGTGAAATTTTCGAGACTAGTTATTAATATAGAAGAAATATGTATACTTATTATGGCTGCCACGGACTTGTTAAATATTTGGCAGCTAGAGAAAGTTAATCCTGACTGGCTTATCAAAGCTAGGAGGGTGTGTTCACAGACGAAATTTAAGGTTTTAAGCAATCTACCCCGCTAAATTAGTCAGTCTATGGATCAGTGGGAAATCAGAATTTAGATCAGGGTAATAGCAAGAATTTCTTGTTAAATTGTCCAAGGGAAAGTGTCTAGAACGTTGAGGAATTCGAGTAAGAGCAAGTCTCGAAAAGGCACAAAGGCATCGTATCAGTCACATACAATACGTTCATTGATGTATTTCAGTATTTATTAGCTGAATTTATCGTTTTAAATTCATGCATCAATTTTCAGTATTTTTGGAAGGTAATAGTTTGCATGCATTTGTCTCGAATGTTCTAGGACTCATGTATTATATGACTTTTTCGACATGATATGAATTTGTTCGAATTAATTTGTTTAGCTGTAATAGAAGTCATTTAGGAATTTCATGTATTATTCTAATACAAATTGTCAGAATTAATAATATTCTCTTAAATGATATATAGCATGTATGCTAAGAATAGGTTGTACATTGACTATGTCGATATATCGCTAGTTAGCAAGTAATGTAGTTAAAAGAAGAGGTGAAGTCCATTAATTTATTTGTATAATTAAGCTATGAATTCTATTCAACAAGAAGATCTTCATCTGTCGACCGACACGATGATCATCATTATGTTATTACGAAAATATATAACAAGTATAGGCAAGTGTCGACAAGTATCAGAACGGGATGTTTCCCTACCTGTTTATGTTGCATGAATGAGAAAGCGATGAAACTGGTGTTTGGGCATGCACCCGTATGCAGCTGCAGAATATATATTTGATCTGTTCGACTTGTCGTGAACATATCACCTTTGTTACCAAATGGATCCCTGGCATGCCATTTTACCGTAGTGTAGGATTGTCAGTTTGTCTTGCGGGATACACTATTTGATTTACAATAGATGTTGCCAGATCATCAAACTATTTGCGTTTATGTTGTTATATCAGCATTAACACTGATACTAGGCTAAACTAGTCATGTTGTTGATAATAACTATTAGATTAATGGTTTTCAGATTTAAGACAGCATAGACAAGACAGTGTTGAGCGTTCTATGGAGAAAATTTTCGTGGACATGCAAAACGACTTGCATATTGCTCTTGTTATATTATAAGGTGGATAATGCATTAAACAATGTACAATCTGGGCCAATGAAGTTACGTCCCTTTGGACAGATGAGCGCTGTGGACGGCATGTTCACATTTTTTCAAACACCGACTAACCTCATAACAAAATAACGAAACTTCCAAAGTCAATCGCTATGATTTTGATGCATACACCGTATCATGAAAAAAATATTTGCAATCCAAGGAGCTCATATAATATATATTTTATAAACAATGAACTTCACACGTAAGCATGAGTTCGGCCATCCGGTGTTTTTATGTTAGGGTATACGTCCAGTGGTGGTGCTAGGAAAATGTTGTGTGTTGAAAGGGGGCAACTGCTCCCTGGAGAAGATGGCACTATGCTGAGCATTTTATCTTTTTAATTTGATCAGCTGAAGTCTACAAATTATTCACCTTCACCTTAAATCTAACTGAGGCAGTTCTTCACAAACTTATAGATTAGAATGTCAACAACTGACATAGAAATTAATCTCAGTAGAATATTGCTCACGGAGACATTGAATCCTCGCGCCCTGTCTACGTAATTGATCGTGAACATGCATATGACCGACGTGACCTGCCCTCAAGCGCACACGTACTGACTTTTACTGACCCTTATGTTTGTTTTAGTACTCCAGAAAAAGTCCATTTTGTGTGAAAATGAAACCTAATATGGACCTGTGAGAGGGATTAGTTTTATATCTTTTTGTCAAAGGGGTCAGAGGTAACGCTTACATCTCTGCAGTAGTTTCCTTCACGTAAATTCCTGAATTGAAATTGCCCCATACAAATAATTATTGAACATTCGAATCATCTGGTGAAGGATAACATCTGGTCGACTCCCATATATTCCCTTTATTGATCGAATCTGTTTTGTTTCTGTATGGCCCTTTCAAACTTGAGATTGGGAAAAGAGATTTGTGTAATTAATTATTTTTCATGTTCTTTATATTTCGGCAATTCTTCCAACTTAATAAGTCCATAAATAATAGCCGCATTACATTCAACATAGATAAATTAAAGAATTACATATTTACAGCAAGCTATACATATCTCTGGATAAAATTACTTGTACTTTCTCTAGTAACCGATTAAATATTTTTTCTAACTGTTTCTGCCTATGCAGTTGGAGTCAAGTTCTTTGCCCAAGGATTTCTAGAATTTCATAGCTCAATTTATGATAGGTATAACATAACCCATTAAGAGAATACCTCTTTAGTCCATTTCTGCTTATTTTAATGCATTTGAAAACGATAAATTACTTGTGCACTACACTGACGTAAGGCACAGAACGGGTCCATTTTTCTTTTGAAAAGTTAATACTGTTTAATACGGGAAGAAAGTTAACTCAATTTTAACTGACATTTTCTTTTGATAAAAAGCAAGCTGTATTTTAGTATGTATATGCTTGTATATCTGAAGGAATGCACTACTTTATAGTCAACTGTATGCTATTTAATTTCCTCACGTAATAGGTCGTCTCATTAAAAAAAGACCTGAACACCTGTTAAATGCTTTTGGTATTCTTCATTCGTATGCAACAATAAATCACGCATGTTCCTGTAAATTATGCTATCCATTATTTGACAATCATTGGCCATGTTTGGGCACGTTGACTAATACAATACAAAATATTATAAAAGCCTTTCAGTTTCTGTTTGCGGTTTACCAAATTCTGCTTACGCCTCTCCTAGCAATAGATCCATATGGAAGAAGGCAATCTAAAACTCCGAAACGATAAACAATGTAAGAAAGAAATGATTACATTTTCTTTCTTATTGCTTCTTTTGAATATTTTGAGAACACTTCTGGTTGGAATATAACACATAGCGGTATAAACTGCAGTTATATTTGTAAAGGCGTAGTGGGGACTACAGTATCAACCGTACCACAACAACAAATTGATACCGATACGTAGAAAGTAAAACGTCTGAATAGTTAGTTTTTAAGCATTTCAAATCAATTTGCGACATACAACATTTAATGAAAATTGTTCTTGGAGTAACACCGCTTTCATTTCTAGTATGGACTAAGACGTTGGTAAATACAGCATTTATTCTCAAATTTTCAACACTAGCTCATATTCATATATACTTTCTTTTGGTATGAAACATAAATCTATGAACATAACGCATGCAGAAGAGTTTCATTTGTATCTTATATAACATATTTCGATAATAACGATTTCATTTAAACAAAGATGGTTGCAGAAAACATATTTTATTTGAATTAGTCCTAATATTTCTCTACCTGAAATTATTTTCTGATGTGCTTCATTGCTTTTATCAAAAGCATCTAGGCCCGAACATTTAAAAGATATTTACAAATTCAACCACTGATGAAATTACCCGAAAATATTATTATATCATCCATGAATATAACTATTACTACGAAATTACATTTGCGTGTATGTCGTGTATGTCTTTGCCTAATTGTGCTACTAAGGATTTATCCAAAATGTGCATGCCCACAAGTTCACATACGTGCACAAAGGAAGTTTGTAACGGCCTGCAAATCTAATCAGGCTATGTGCTCGTAACCATGACAATATTTAATGTTCAGGTCTTGAATAAAATGTTATTCTTTCTAAATTTGTGCAAATATCTCCCTTTTAATACTAAGTCTCTATTTATTCTATAAAACTGCCAGACCCCAACCGCTTGCAAGAGCTTAAAAGGTTCTGCTGGTACTAATACTACTACTACTACTACTACTAAAAATAATAACAGAATGGCCCACAAATTTAAAGAAAAAATGCATGCCATTATAGGTTTAACAGTATGGGCGGTAATGGCGACAATGGGAAAACGCAAGTTGAAATGTATATGACATCTCCCCTTGTAGCTATACATGCTTTTGGTTTTAAAGAATAACCATTATGGCGACAAGGAAAGATGTTACGTTAAAAACATTAATACATTTAGAATACACACGATATCGTCTTTAGCGATAATTCCCTCGGAAACATGATAAATAGGAAATCCGGATTTCTATCATCAATTAGCAAAAATGGCAGGAATTCGGACACACACTACACCATCAACCTGTCCTTCGAGTGACAAGCACTCACACATACTAAACAAGGAAAAGGGTAGTGTTCCTATCGACAGAGCCTCACAAACACATGATCTCTTAGCATGACGGGGCCAGAATATATCGGTGTCTTCTTCCCCTCCCCCCACTCTCTCGCTCTCTTTCTTTGTAACTTTAATCGCGCCAGGCAAGTAACTTCTTCATGGAAGGCTTCATATTCGGCCGCTCCTGTTCTTTCTTTTAGCTAATTGAAGACCTCACAATGGCTTCCTGTCTCCAATTTTCATAACCACCTGAGTTGATTGAAATATCAGGAAGGGTTGCTCCGGAAACCCACTACTTTCTTAACACCGACGCCTCTTATTCAGGCTGTGAGTTCACATAGCGACCAATAAAGTAGTCCTGCCTGCATTGCCTTTACTCTTGCGATCTAGAAATACAGGCTGCTGTTCTAACACTTTAAAGATGAGTCAACCTTATAAGACATGATCACTGCAGACAAAGCGTATAGTATAGCTTACTGCAGACGCCAAGGTGCCATTATATCCCTTCTCTTTGCATGAAAGTTTGGAACTATCTCCGTTGGGCAGTTTCACATGGTATCATATTCAAAGTCCTCCACATACTGGGCAAGATAAATGTTCTGACAGAAAGCTTGTCTAGATAATAGTCAGCAGTCCGAACGGAATGGTCTCTACATAAGTCGGTAGCAAGAACACTATGGTAGACATGCTTACAAGTCATCTGAGCTATAAACTATATCTTTGTGTCTCTCAAGCCTGAACTGAGATAATCTGTACGCATACGCCTTGCCTCCATTCAGAACATTTCCTTGGGATCTTCATATAGTCTAGACTTCAAAATCAAGCCTCACCCTACTAGCTCAGTTAAGGCTCCATTTATCTCGGTTCCTAGAGAATTACCGCTCAAAAGCGACCAATAGCTGCAACACATTGTGTCCCTCGTGCACATAACTATTCAAATAGCTCACCTTCACCCCTGGATCATATCAAACAACATACACACAAATAATAATTTTTGCACACATGCATAACTCAGGCTAGAAGGCAAATGACCCCCAAATTGTATGATGCCAAATGGAGAATTTTCTGTAATTAGTACAGTAAGAGATGCGCTGATTCTATCTAATCACGGTTAAACTGCAGCTGCAGAGTTACATTCATACGGCTGACTAATTTGGCAACGCAAAAGTGTTCAGTTTATTCAATATTGCCACATATGTATCGTCCTGATGAATGTTTCCGTACTGAGGCTATTACATTCAGCTCTCAGTCAGTAATGCAGTATGTGTTACAATCTCTCCGTCTCTCTCTCTGCTTAATGTCTTAGTGACTGGCTTAGATACACCTTTGCAATTTTTAAATTCCTAATAACAAAATGTTCTTCTGATTTCAAGTTCGAATCCCAACGAAGAATCCAAGATGGAAGACGTATGGTGCAATCTGTAGTGTTGAAGTCTACAGTCCCTTGTAGAAACAAGAATTATCACTCCCGTTTTAGAAATCAATATAAATTTCTTATAAGAACTGTCTTTGATTAAGAATCTGACATGAACACATGTATTTTCCAGAAAAATAACAAAATTAATCCTTTTAAATCCAAGTAATTTGAAATAACTCCAAACAGCACAACATACAACTTCCAGTTTAACAGCCCAGCTTCTACTGAGAATAATTCTCTAAATTTTAGGTCATAACATCTTCCAAATATTAACAAGGGGTCACGTGATTATCTTATCGAAGCTTATAGAAATCGTATACCTGCTAAAGGTCACGTACACCCTGTGTGACCCTGACGAAAAACAATCATTTTACTTTAAGAAATAAAAAAAACAATTGTTTACATCTTAAAGCATGAAGTCCTAGCATGACCTCGACAACAATCAATCATTTTAAAATAAAATAGAGCTTGTTTACCTGGATGCAATGAATTTTGAAACAATGTCAGGATTTAGATCAACACCTGGTGTTTTAAAAACTAACAGTCAAGGTCAAACTATTTTCTGAAAAAGTATAATCTCTAGTGAATACATTTACATTACAATATCATGTATACACACACACACACACACACACACACATATATATATATATATATATATATATATATATATATATATATATATATATATATATATATATATATATATATATATATGCATATGACAATCAATTTGAAACATAAGGCAGCTTATTGGTGCATGTTTTCCACCATCGTATTGTCCTTCCCGTACAACACGAATCTGAGTAAAATTATTATCTTATCCACTTTATCCGTGTGCGTCATAAACAATGGAACTCAATAGAAGAGATGACACAAAAAAGAAACCCAGATAATATTTATATCTCCTTTATCTGCGTCGGATTGTTCCAGATAACCCCCTTGTACCGGCTAATTCAACAGATCGGAAGAAGTGTTGGCATCCTAGCCAGTAGTTATATCAAGTGCATTGATATAATCTATTTATCCCGTATGTTTGAACTCTCTTAGTGCGCCGAGTGATTATTTTATCACCAAGTACCCGTTTGTTTTAGTATCACCTGCTGTTTGCTTTTCTTCATTTATATGCACATAAATTACAACACTAGGAAGAAACCGTGGCAGCTTAGTTGTTACAGCGTCGGAATCAGTAGCGAGTTCCCGACTCTCATGTGGAATCGGATCACAATTAATACTTCCAGTTCAGTTCTGTATTTCTAGTCTATTTTTATAACCTTTATTCCTCTCTCGTTTTGGTCGTGATATAAGAGTTTTATTTATACATTTTTGGTAGGGATTGAAAGGTAACTGTTTATTCTTGATACTATGATCTCAGGATCTTGTTGTCTGTGTGTATTTCGGCGACAGTGCGCAGTGAGTAATAAGGCCTTGGTGATGATTCGGAAGTGAAATCTGTATTCTGTTTACATGCTGCTATGTTGACATTCCAGCATCTCAAAAAAGAGCAGGTCAACCTTTGACGAGAACTTCACCGTGAATCGTCATTTTTCTCGCGCGTGTTAGGAACAAAAGACACGACCATCAATTGCAAGCAGGAAAGCTCGGCATTTTCGTATATTGCTGAACTGGTTTTAGGTATGATTTTCATTGTTTGCAATAATATTTCCTTTAAATATGCGAATATTTATCAGATATTTCTTAAATTATACTTTTTAACGTATTATACCAAATTATCATTTTGAAAATGTTCATAGAGTTAAGCAGAATTAAGTGGAGTCAGTGATATCAGATAATCACTATAGCATCTAAGTTTTCAGTTAGACAATAACTTTGTAGTTTAGCTCGTTGCTCTTTTATCCCCACACAATGTACAATATGTTGTTTGGGGTAATGGTACCAGATGATCAGCATAACATCTCGGTGCAGAGTTAGGTAATGACTTCATACCTGTACTTGGCACTCTTGTTTACCTCCCGTACATTAACCTGAGTTGTGTGAGGTAATTACCACCGGATCATCATTATAGCATCCATGTACATTCCTGGAGATTGATCTAGTACTTGTGCCTGTCCCTCTCCATCTCCATGTACGTCACGACTGTTGGCAGGACAGTATATTTGAAGATATTCCAGCTCATTTGGAACATTCGATTCCTTTTTACTTGCATATAACGTTTTAGAATTAGTTTGGATTCAATTCATGATATCCGTTCATCTTAAATTTTCATTTTATGACTTTGATAATGAAAGTATTTAAGTTTTACAAAACTTGAAGGTTTGATTCTTTCTGTTACTTAGTTTATGGCCATATATTTGAAACAAGATCGATATATATTCAGGTCTGAAGATTGCCTTTATGGGTATTAATGAACAAGGGTAGTTACATAAATAGACAGATAAATATATAGATCATTTGTTACATTTTATTTTAGCAGGGTGGGTTGGAAGTTCCAACATGTTAGATTTCATTTGATGCACTTCCTTTGTTATCCGGTTGTAGGTCTTCCTCTTTAACTGTATATTCTGCTTCTTTAATTAGAGCGTCATGATTTCCCGTTTGGTCTAATCGATCCAAATCATCATCGTCCTCTTCCTCCTCGTCTCCTCCCTCCTTCTCCTCCACTTCCCTCCTCCTTCCTCCTCACCTTTTTCTATCCATAGTTCCATGGTAATTTCCACCAGCTGCGCCTTGTATATAATCTTCATTTCCACATTTCTCAGTGTCTGACGGTGGATTTATCTCTTCATCAGTGTTTGGAATTGTCTCTGACATTGCCATGGAGACATCCAGATCTTCCTCTGTGCTTCCCATTATTTTGTCCACATGGGTGGTTAAAAATTTGCACCCTCAACTGTTAATGTCCCAATCAACGGAAAAAGCATCATATCTTTATAAGTGTATGAGGACAAACGTACGGAAAAGTACCCTCTGACAACTCAACCAGCGTACAACACTGGCAAGATGGATCAGTTTGGAATTTTTGCAACTTTGTTCTAGTTTAGTGTTCACGAAGATAATAATAACCGTCCACGTCTACCTTAAAGCGATGGACAAAAGCTTATGGAATGTCTTTACTGGGAAGGATTTAAAACATAAGCAGTAGTAAAGAACGGTATGCATGTGAAAAATATAAGTTTACTTTTTTGTAGCCAAGCTGTCTAAATTACGCAATCAAAATCAAGCGTCAATCACAGTAATCTCAAACTGTAAATACATGATTCATATTCAACTGTATAAACTATGTCATAAAGGCAAATTTAGCTAAATTAGCATGACCGGCCGTCCACAAAATCCACATCTAAATATATGCAGCTTAAAGGTAAATAACGATGGATAAAAGATAATCAGAAAATGTGTTCAAATAGAATTGTGGTTATTTGGAACTCTATTCATTTGTGGCTAGTAGATGATGAAACTGTTAATTGATTCAAGGCAAGTTTAGTTAAACATTGGATACAATAGAATATCATCATAAGAACAGAATTATCCAGGTACAAAATGTTTGTCGAAATTAATTCTTAGAGCTTATTGTATCTTTGAATCGTAGAGCGAGTCATACTTAACTCTTCTCTCAGTTTTCAAAATATGTCCGCCTGCAAATTACACTAAAACACTTTTTTATTTACTAACAAACCCCAGGAGAAGTGTTTAGACCAACTTCCAGATCTCATAGAAAAATAGCCGTGAATGTTCCCATTCAAACTACTCTCAGCTTTAGGCAATTGGAGTAAACTACCTTACTTAGGACAAACCCCGGTGGCTAACCCAGGCTGGTCCAAACTCGTACTCGTTCGGATATGCGTCCAACACGCTAACAACCGAGCTAACAAATCTCCAAACACAAAGTTGAACAAAGCGTGACCATTGACATATACCAAATAAACTCACTTGGTCAGTTTGGAGTTAACAGCAGAATTGCTCACTTTTGTATCGAAGTTTGTGGTCATTACTTAATTAAATTTAGATTCTTTTTTGAAATTTGAGCGAGAACGATGAAGAGAAGACACTTGATTCATATCAAGCTGGGACATATTGCAAATGAGGCACTGACTATAATACCAAAGGTAGAATCGGACATATGTGCCTAAATCAGGATGAACTTCAAACTGTCATTCAAACTAATTTGCATCACTTTATTCTGGGCTCTTAATCAATGATGTGCCGTGCAAAGAAGAACCTGCTCAAACGAAATTATATATTTGCTACATTTTAAGACTTCATGTGAAAAGAAAACTATCGGATGAAAACTATATTGTTACAATGGTTATGATCGTAAATGCATTATCTATTTATAATACGTGCTTTTCTCTGGTTTTAGATTTCGTGATTTTCTGCTGATATAGACGAAGTATTTACATGTATCTTATGGTGAATAACGTATGAAAGATATGTCTGAATGAAATAACAAATAGGGTTGTTATAAATGAAATTAAACGGATGAGCCAAACCACACAGACTCGCATATGTAGACTGTATTAGTACCTGTGCTAATACAAATTTGGGAACCAATGGAAAGTGCTGTGGAAAAGGGGAATTTGACATTCTTTTACCACATAGGAATGCGTCGAAATGGTATTGATAGTTGAACACAACCACATTTAACACTGGAGGCACTTTGGGGATCTATGGGAATTTAATGTTAAAAGCGTCCACAGGCTTAACATTGTAGGATTTAGCATAATTTATGACAATGCAACATAATACTACCTGATGCTATATTGCCAGTCTAATTCCCGAAGACGTATTATTTAAGTCCCAAGTGACGGTGTGAATTAAAATGAAGCAGAAATATTTTTATATAGTGGTGCCAATTAGAAATGGGTTGTTATCTGTTAGTTTTAAATTTTTTATTTTATTTCAATACATGTTACTGTAATGTAACATTGTTTACTGGACTTGACCTTGTCCAAAATTGTATTCATTTCTGCTTGACCTGATTGACTTTTTTTATTTCATTTATGTAAAAAACCTAAAAATAGTTTCATTATACTCGTTGTGTATTAGCTTATAAACCAAATTATTATAACAATAAACAAGAAGTGGTAAATATGTTGATCAAGGTCAGGGTTTTGGAGATTCCCACGTGAATTTTATTGGTTATTGTGCTGTAAGTAAACAAGGCTCATTATATATCTTCGGAACTTAAACTGAGTTTTATTCACGACTTTTTATTACTAGGTCTTGTGTCTCTAATTTTTGGATTATAATTTGGATTTAATTCTCAATACCATAAGCTCTTTTTTCTAATTTTTCACTTTGTATTGTAGGGAAATAAATTATTTGTCAACTTTAATAAAGCTTGTTGTCTTCACTCTTTTCTGTCACTTATTTTAAGAGCATAGACTCGTAACAATTGTAAAAAAATGATGGAATGAAGGGGAGCCATAATTCAAGATGCCTGCTGCCATAATTTCTAGGGCCGTTAGATATTGAATACATTTTTATACTCGTATACGTTTTAATGAAATGCAAACGTGACTGTAAAACCTCTACAGTTAATCTTTGTTTCGTGGGATATATTTCTATAGGATTAGGCAAATCTGGATAAATTATTTATTACACAGGAGTAATAGTTATATATTCATATATAATCTTCATCAGTGTAGTCACCCTGACATATTCTTCTTTATTTCGGATTTTCATAGATTAAACACACATTAAATTCACGTGAGAAATCGCCAAAAATTCTCCAAGTTTTATATTGCATCTGTCCAGGCAGTAAATGTACTTGTTTAAATTTGATTTTTACGGTCTGCTAGGTTTATTATAGAAAGCAAATTGTTATTGCATCTGTGCCATTGACATTAATGCATGCATTTGTGTTACATTACCAACTTTCCTAATTCTGTGTATAATCTGCCACTAATGGATTAAAACATATATCTTATATATATTTTCAATAATTACTTTCGATAGAGTACCTATTATCATCCACTTACATTTCTTGACAAAATTTAGTAGTGTACATCAAATAAATTGACGGAGGAGTCTATTTCACTCATATTTATGGATATTGCAGATTTGTCTACGTGATACCAATTTATGAACTCAGGAAAAACATCGACATACCTGTTACGTCTAATTAACATAATTAAAATCAGAAAAATCAAGTTTTATTCCACTACTAATGTTCATTGAAATGTTATTGTTGTATGCAATTTTGGTACAGTAATATCACAAATCCTGGGACTATTTCAAGAAAATAATATCATACGTAAAAACAAACTTTTGTTCAGTACAGTTTTGTTTGATTTTTAAGCGTTTTGCGGTTCTTTAAACGTAGTAGTTAAATTTATGTATTGCATAATATTATCTGAAATGGCTTCCAAATGTTACACAGTTTCGTCTATCCATTTCACTTACTTTAGTGGGTTTTTTAATTGTCATTAAAATCTCAGCGTTCATACATATCATGCTGTGTGTTGTATAGAGATAGATCTTGTCCTAAAATACCCCATAATATAAGATCTCTATAAAACCCTAAGTCCTAAACATCATGTATGGTACGTCTCATTATCAATATATCCTCATTACACTTAGGTAATTAGCCTCTCGAAAGTATGCTCTTATAGGTTGATATCCTAACATTCGGACATAATTAATACTGATAGGATCCGAATGAGTCATTTGTTGTTTGATATCAAAATAATTTAATTAGAACGTTCGAAACCTTATATCTATATTTGGTCTTTGTTAGTTTCAATTTGTGGCATATCGAGCTTTATTAAATCTTTAAACACAATATTTTTTCTCTGCGGTAATTAATACATATAATCTTTATTTTCCTGTGTTAATTCCATAAACGTATGATTGTAGAATCCTTTCTCTTGATCATGTTGCATTTTGTTTTGTTTTTGTTCTTTAATGATGTCCCTTAATGTATGCATAATGCATATCATCTCCATTTATAGACAGCAATAGTATTGGCCTTGCATATTTATAGAAGATATTTACTGCTCCAGTTTCTTCAGCACTGTGACTTGAGTAAAACCTTTCGTATGTAAATCTTTCCTGATTGCTTGTTTACTGTTAAGGTAGCTCTATTAGTCGTCTTTGTTATACTTCAATCACATAAAGAAATGATCTTTGTGTAAAACATCTGATTAGCTACAATGCATGAACAAATGCAAAGATATTCTTCCCTGTGAGATAGCGATTTTAATTTCAACAATAATTTCAATCTAAAAAGAAGGTATCCTAAATTATCTGATAGAAATACGTCAGTGTTACGAGCTTGTACATGCATTTATCGATTTCTACCGTTAGGAAAATATCTTCAAATCTGATAACAGATGTTTATTTATTTCCGGTTTACAAAGAGTCAAATTATGGCATGAGAATGTTTTTAGAGGACAAAACTTAACTCTCTCAAATATGCACATATTCTAAACACAAAGGAGATTTACAGACTAATTGTAATGATAGAAAGATAAAATTGAATAATATATCAAGCAAAATTTCAAAATCTACAAATTACGAATAAGGTCTTGGGCTTTACATTTAAAATGAAACAGTATCTAAAAAGTATGCAACGTTTAAAAATCTAAATTTAAGTGGAGTCAGATAACTCATACCCAGTATACGTTACAAGAAACAGATTGAATGTATTGACAACAAAGTCCTATTTATATCAGGAATGAGAGTTATGAGTATTTATATCAGGAATGAGAGTTATGAGTAGTCAGTAAAACAATTTAAAATTAGAAGATACCGTAATGTTCATACATATTAAAAGATGTTTGATTACAAACTTTATATTCACAATGTTCATGTTAAAGTTGTTGTACACGACGTACACGTATTAGAAAAATATTTTCACCACTAGTAAAATTATCCATTATTGATTACGAATTGTACATATTATTAAAAACAAAACCATTTCAATAAAAGAAATAAACTTGCAAATGTATACTATACCGCATTCACGGAAGCCTTCTATTATCGAAAGAAGAAAGTGAATTCTGTAATAACCGTATTCTAATAAAGCCGCTCTGTTTCTTTTGCGCATAACTGAAATAATTATGAAATAATTATGTAAACTCGTGGTTACATGTATATGAATCAAGAAAACAAAATTATTTTTCATTTGGTTCGCAAACTTATCTCGTCAAGATCTCAAAATACTTACGTAGTCTAGTGGACAATGTCCTGGGTTTGAGACCAAAAGCTAGACTAATAATTGTGTTTCAAAGCCAATAAAGCTTACGAAAGATATTTGTTGATACGTACTTATGTATTTTATCTAACTTGCGTATTCATGCTTATCTCACTTGTTCGATCATCTTACGACCGCATGGGAACATTGCGAAAAGAGTTCACAAAGCTAAAGTACAGCTTTTACAGACGCCCAGAAAGTTATTCGGCAGCAAAGTTGGATTAAGAAGGAAAACTCTCAACGGTTCAGAGCGACAGGCGAGGTTTAGACTATTAGACGTCATTAATATGAATAAAACATAGGTGTTTCCAACTATAAGAGGCCATGTATAAGATCATCTTTGTGACATTCATAAAATGTATTTTGTAGCGCAGGATGAGGGACTTCTGTTCATCGTTAGGTGTACTGCTGTGCTTGATACTTGTCCAGAAGACGCTAACAGACTGCAACAGAGATAATGGAACGTCGGGAGAGGTGGAATGTGTGAACCTCAGCCCATTGTACAATGAAAGTAATTGGTCAACTTGCCTGACTAATGCCTATATTCAGCAGATATCTAAAGGACGTCATAATTGTACAGACAGAACAGCTACCTACTGCTTTTACGAGTGTATGTTTGTAATTCATGATGTAGATCCGGGCAATGATGGAACTAGTACCCATATTATTATTATTATTATCGTTATTGTTGTTGTATGTGTAAATACAGTTTGAAGCACAACCTTATCAGGAATAATAACAACTTAACCTCTTAGTTTTTTTGGTACAATTCTTTAATCGTCTTTACGTCCACTCCTCTCTAGTCCCACTGGTGAGGACTGTAGTTGGCACGAGCAATGTCTAAATGTAATTATTTAATTTCTTCATCGACGCCGCTGCATTAATTAACAATGATCACACCTATTCATCGCAATAATTTGTAACCATCATCATCATCATCTTTTTATTTTTATTCTTATTCGTCCGCACCAGAAGCAGAAACAACCATTACAACATTATTTAGTAGTTAACATTAACACAACTGCGTGATCTAACAATATCAGAGCATCATAACCATGATAAATATCACAAACCATGATTTCTTATCATCTTGTACTCGTCATTGTTGAGGCCACAACTACCATCAAAACCATCATCATTCCACCACCAAACCGCTACTTTAGCTCTGAAACATCACCCATTCTTCTCGTTCTGTTTCTTAACCTAGTTTTAATTATCATCAGCGCCTCAGACGTCTTTGCAAATGTTATTATAATGCAGCTTTGCTGATTTCAATGCATCAGTAGAGGACCTGACATGAAACCTATGCGACAATCCATGATTTTTGCGTTAGTATATTAATATTAATTTTATCCGCTTGATTGTACTAGAATATAATTGTAGACTAAGATCGGTTTTGAAGGAATAATTATCGTAAAATCTTTGTCTTATTTTTAAAAAAGAAATCTTATTTCAGCATCCATTCTTGTTCATTTGCAGGAATCATATCGATGTAAGAGAACGTCTGGTGCATATGCCATTACATACGCAGAACAATTCTGCAATATGTACAATCACCATGACCTTAACATCAGCCAGACTGGTCAGAATTGGATTAGTGCTGTACGGAAGTGCCTCCAGGTGACATTAGTCCCAATCCTTAGACCTTGGGCACAAAATATTTCCTGCGAGAGATTGAGCCAGATGGCGCTTAGCTCTCAGGCAGGATGCTATTTATCTCCATATCCTGGGGCACCTTCCATATGCGATCTACCTGTGACGGATTTGTGGACAATATTTTGGACTTTACAATCAGGGTTCGTCTCTGCTTTTGTGGAGAGTTTGCAGGTCGTACTCGATGTTCTCAAAGGTTGTCAGGGAAAAGCATTCGATAATCCAAAAGATATGGTAAAGTTTAAGTTTAGTATTGAGCGCGACAACTTGAAACGAGATATTAGGCCCACTTTGGAACAGCTAGACAAGTTCGCAGGAAGCGTTGCTGACGCTATTGCCAAACTATGCTTTGGAGGGAATCTGGGATTATGTGGTATGCCTACTCCAGTTCTTATAGCCTCACTAGTGTCGTTCTTGTAGAAGTGCTCATCACTGGGTATCGCACATACAACCTGACCAGCACTGAATTATCAGATGTCAACCTCAATGCTGTGACCGAAAAAGTGGTAGAAGCAGTCCAAAAGGGTGATCTGCTCTTGTGGAACGTAGGAGTCAACCGTGAGCCTATCTACGTGAAACAGATCAAAGAATGCGAGGATTTCAACGAACGAAGCGGGAGGTAACGGCTCCTCCCGAGAGATACGTATCGTCCGCTTTTGGCCTTTCGAACTTCTCGCACACTGCTGTCACTTTTTTATTTATCTTATCGTTATCGCTGTCGTGTAATCTAGCAGACTGATACAAAAGATAAGTGCAGTTAAACAAATTTACATCACAAAATAATTTGTCATATATTTACGTTTGATTACTATCTGATCATATTTAAGTAATCCCTGCTCTCAACATGTGACATTGAATTTGAAAAAAAAAATTATTTATGCAGTGTAGGCCTATTTTATACGAGGAAAAATTGAATAATAATGTCGATTAATGTGTACTAAGTTTGCAACCTTTAAAAGAAGAAGTTATTGTTGCATTTTAGATTCCATAATACGGAATTATACGGATGCTTGATGAAGGATGATATCAGGAATCTTACTGACAATGAGTGGTAAGTTGATTTTATTGGCGAAATATTTAATGTTTGCACCCCTCGTTTGCTTTTCTCTATTTTGGTGTCTGATTGTATCCACTTCTTGTACTGTTTTTTATATGTTTTTGAATATCATCAGTGATCATATTCCCGTTTTGCTTTTGCTACACATTATGGACCTACACAGAAAAAGCCAAGTCTGGTATGATAAATGCAGACGTCATTCTGTATGAATGTATACATACATACATGCATACATACATACATACATACATACATACATACAGGGGCGGATTAAGGCTCACTGGTGCCCTAAGCACCGACAAATCTTGGTGCCCCCCTCCTTTCCACGTACACCTGGGAAGATAACCCTAGGGTGCACCATGATCAAGAAACATAACATTATGATCAATTTGCACTAGTTTTATCAATTCTTTTTACAAATCTTCATTCGTTTTTTTCTTCTTTTCACCCTTTCTCAACTTTGTGGTGCCCCCTTTGGCCCTGGTGCCCTAAGCACGTGTTTAGTCTGCTTAATGGTTAATACGCCCATGCATACATACATACATACATACAAAAATACATACATACATACATACATACATACATACATACATACATGTGTAAACTTTGTGAATGTCTGTTAGCACAATAAATACTATTTACTAAAGCACGCTGTTTTCATTTTCGTAAATATGTCTGTTAGCACAGTAAATACAGTTTTCTAAAAGTCAATGCTTTCTTTTTAGAAGCTGAACAGAAAGCAGCCGTTTTACCTCAAACAGTCGCAGTTTCTTCCGCCTTTATTTTCGATGAAAGATACAATTTTGGAAAACTCCCTGAAATAAAACAAAAAGTCACCAATTTGCAATTAATAAAAGTTCTTGATTTATTTACAGCTGTTTGCTAACTAACGTATTCTTTCTGAAGTATTTTGTGTATATATTAATATATACATGCATGTTCCTTTGTCCTGAAAAATTAAGGGGAAATACAATATTTGTTGGTGAATGGTCATCTTTTCAGATTCCATTTTAATTTACAATGATACTAATGTCTAAATGTACAAAATGGATACAATAATTCAAATAAAACAAAATGAGCTTTCGAATTAGTTATGAATATTAATAACAGAAGAGAATCGTTGCAAATTCACAGAGATTATTTCGATGCCAAAAAGAAAACAATATGTCATAATCAATCACAGTAATATAATCATATATTTGAATAGCGAAAAAGCCATATTTCCTAATGACTGTAGCGGTAGCAAAACAATGATGGATGTACCCTATGGGTTCCATGGAGCTGTCGACCGGAACAAGTTTTTTTGTTTTGTATTCTCATTCATTGAAACGGACTCCTGTCAGAGCCTCCTCTAGATCGCTCTGTAGTTTATGTCTTTATGGCCTATATGTCAACTTATTGTTGAAGTAGGAAAGAGAATATGCATCTTGCAATCTTAGTAACTCACGCCACGTAGGAATGTATACAATTTGTAGGGAGCTTTAGCTATTGGTTTCAATACTTTGACTGTGGATAAAATATTCAGTTGCTTTTTTATACTAAGTTGCTTTTAATGCAATTTCTCGCCAAATTTTTTAAACTGTTTGGGAAATGTTTGCAAGGCAAGAATAATGGCCAGTGGGAAAGTATGACTATGGGTTATTGGTGCACAATTAATTTACCAACAATATATCCGGACTTTAAGATATAAACATTACACCAGTTGTTACCTTTTCCACACACTCCCAACCATAAGCAACAATGCATCGGACTATTTTGATGACTTCAGTATAAAATGTTATTAAAATGTCCTAAATGACCTGGTTAAGTTAAAAATTTAAACGACAAAGACTCGCGCCTTAGACCTGAAAATATTAATTCTCTTTCTAACTAACTCGGTCCGAAATAATATATCGAAATTAGAAATATAAGTAAAAGCGTCATATTATTGCGTCACCAAAATAAATTTGTAATATTCAATGTTGTTATAGCTTTTCCAATTATTTATGTTTTAAATGAAACTAATTGTCAAAGAATTTGTTCAAGAAATTCGCATGTAATATCAAATATTGCATAACTGTGCACATTGCATATTAAAGTTTTTGTTTGTGAAATGGTTGCGTTTAAGTATTGAATTTGAAATGAAAAATCATCTGCACCTCATTAAGCCAATCGACATCGAACGAATCAGTCTTATCTGTCAGCAAGAAATACATTCAAGCAAACAATTTAACTACATTTATTCCTTTAGTCTGAAAAACAGAGCAAGAAAGAGATCAGAATGTTTACGTTATTGCTTAATCATTTCAGGAATCAGACACGTTTCAGTCAGTTATGAACTCGAAGCTTTTTACACACATTTCACACACTCATTTGGCTGGCCTTAGTAGTCGACGATGTCGTCTGTATGCAACGTGACCAATCTTTGTGAATGGCTTGTACTTAGGGTAAGAAATCCTGTAGATTTAGGCGTCGAAAGGTATAAAACAGGTAACTGTGAATGTCTTGCACTTGATGTAAGGAAGTTCCTATTTATTTTCGCGTTACAGAACATCGAATGATATGGTCACTGTGTCACAAAATAATGGTTTTCGTACAAATGATAAAAATAGTTTTTGCAGAGTAAATTTGGTTTTATGCTGAGTACCATGGGTACGCTTTGTTGATGGATTGCATAGGGGAAGGAAAATAACCATTTGATAATCAAATCAAACGGTCAAAAGAGACGATTACTGTGACAAATCTAAGGACCAGATTTACAGAGAATAACTTCAAGCGCCATATAAGGGCACAAAACGTTTAAGATGGCTAAGTTGGGAAGAAAGTAAGTTATTGGTAATGAACCAGACATATGTAACTGTGAAAATCACCGTGACTCAAACAAGGACAGTGAGATTCTTATTAAATGCTGTATATAGTTAATGATCAACTCGGTTCTTGGCTAATGCTCTCGTAATTTGTGGGTTTCTGTTAAGAACTGGAGCTTTATATCTCTTTTATCAATGGGAACGAGTTCAAAATATACGATTCAGTAACATGAGTCTCCAATTTGTAACTACTAAGGTATTTCAGGTGTTGCACTAGTCCATATTGTTTTTGCTCGTTGGTGGTACATTGGCTAACAGTTCCGCTGCCTCAGGAAATGAACAAGTGACGACCAACTGTATCACATCTCAAGGGATATGTTTCTGTGCATGCGATGATGACTCGTGTGTTACCTGCCATCAAATTATCACACAACAAACTCTCTGTGCTATTCACTTTCAAACACTCTTTCGACAGCCGGACAAAACGTGTCTGTACCTTACTTGTATGACATTACCTATCACTTTAACCCAAAACCTTGCTCGGCTTCGAGATGGTAGCTTTCGGTAATCTAGTTGTGCGTACTTTGGACTGCCATTCTTGTTTTGGGTTGAATGAATTTGCTCTTAAAACAAGTTATATATACACAAATGATTATCTAAACCTGTAGTTACTAATTGGTTTACTTACAAGATATTTGTCAACAAATTAAAAGTTATAACAGCATTCCAACATTCTAACGATTGTTGTAAGAAAGGTTCCTTATCCTACTCACAAACTGGGACAAGGTTTCTTGCCTTTCTTGTTTACTAAGTTTACATTCTTTCTAAACCCTTGCTGGTTCAATTTGTTTTTTCCCCAAAATTACATGCACCACTCAGGGAAAGACGAGAAACGAGAATTTGCTATATCGTTTACGGTCAAAGAGCGCTCTAACATGATAATGAGGTAGAGAACATCTTCGTATCATTTCTCTTTTACAAAATACTGGCGTACCTATCATATATATATATATATATATATATATATATATATATATATATATATATATATATATATATATACACGCCCGGTACTGTTTGTCAGTGCTTAATGCTTTCTCTCTCTATTTCTGTCTCTCTATCTCTCTGCTTCAGACCTTGCATCTCTTTGCCTGCCTAATTTTAAACCTTTATTATTTCCTTCTTGTTGAGCTGTTTGATAATTTGCACATGCAGGCCGTTATTAATTGTACTACTTGCCACTCTAAATCTACTTTGTCTTCCTGTGTTCCGTTTCTTATATTATTTGCACTCTTTCCAGGCTTGCTCCTCCTAAATATTTGTTTTAAGTGATCAGGGTATTAACCAAGCTGTTTCTCTTTATATATGACCTCTTAGACATCATAATGAAAGCTACAAGATGGACACAAAAATCTCAAGTATACTCTGATATATACTATATGAAATGATGCAATTAAATACGTATGTATGTATGTATGTATGCAGATAGATAGGTAGGTAGGTAGGTAGGAAGGTATGTAACGTACTATGGCACACCAAGACAACAGCGGATATATAATGGTTACTAACGGTAACGTTCGAAAAGAGTTTTATTTATATACAAGCGGTAATGTAAAGCAAATGGAAATTTGGCTTCTTTGGTAAACGCTTTATAAAGGCATGATAAAACATGGAGAAAAATGACAATCCCAGCATATAAGTATTTGGCTTCATGATAGTCCTACAAGAGCCAGCAACAGACCCTAAACGTTTGTATTATTATACATATTGTCATATTGTGCTATTTTAACCACACGTCTGGCATCATTGGAACAAGAAGTCCAGTTATCAACATACAAAATAACACACACACACACACACACACACACAGATATTGCAGCTTAAAACAAATGTCAATAGCTGTCCTTTTGGAATATCCTCGTTTTTGTACACCAGATAATTGTTAAAATGGTTTTCAATGTAATGCAGGATGGGTCCATTGTTTCCCCATAAAACTAAACGAGATGGAAATGTAACGTTTAGAAACTAGTACAAGTTAGTCTCATAATCTCATATGCTGAATAGTATATCATTCTCACACCCGCACGATTTTGAAACCAAAAGCATCAAACAAATAGAAATACACAAATTGTTGTCGTTTTTGAAAACCCATTTTCAATTTTTTACCTGATACGTACAGGTGTCCCTACCACTATCAACATACGATCGTTTCAAACCAAACGAAAATTGGCGAGGTAAACAGACAATCTGCTTACTTGTTTCTAGAAAAGTCCATTTAAGTAAAATATGTGTTGCCTGTTTCAAATATTTGAAATGTGTTGTTTTCATGTTTCTACAACTAACTGAACAAATCAAAATGAGAAACTCTTGTATACATGTCCTCAAATAAATGTTTCTCCACAATTTAGGGTAATGTTGAGATTATCAACGATGGTTAACTAAAACACATATTCTGCTTGAAAACATAGATTTGCCCACGGACATATGGCGACTATGTAGGACAAGAAACTCGCTTTTGATTTGAAACGTCAACACTATAACGGTGTTTGGGATCCCCTGACGTGATGTTAGAAAATAAAAAGATAAACGAAATGACCAAGTGTTACATCAATGATGAGTTTTACTTTCAAAATGGACGGGGTGGTACCAAAAAAAACAACAGATGCGTGCCTACTACAATTTAAGCGAAACCAGATTTGAGACCATCATACTTCACACATTGCTTGGACACGGAGCAAAAACATTTCACTAGAAATCCGTATTGTTTGTTGGATTATAGCGGAGGGTGGTGTGGGTTTAGGCAGGAGTTTGGCGATCATGGTAACGTGAGTGACCATCCCATCACATCAAATAGAGACGCGGTGTGTTTGATACCGTGAGTAGTTATGGACGGACAAGAAGCAAACGTAGCCAGTTGACATGACTGTATCAACTATTTTTGTGGTTCTTTCTCCGAAAACTGTGGTCATCGTCGAAACTGTCAAGCCATATGGAGGATATAGTGAACTTTTACTAAGTCTGGTGCGCAGACCTTTCAATAAAAGAGAAACAGGTGCGTAGCCATACATCAAATCAGCTTTTATCAGAAAATATAAAACAGTAGGAGGTCTGACTTTTTTACTATTTTAAAAAGTAGTGTTTATGCTCCTATATTATCATTTTGGAGATTAAGAACACGTCGTTGACTAAAGTGTTATTCGAAATGCTATAAACCAGTAGTTAACAAAGCAAGGATATACATATTATATCTACTACCAAAGACCAACTGGTAAATATAGAGACTGACACAGACATTAAAGAGATGAGAGGCGAGCGTATTAACGACATACTATCGAGACCCCTATCAAAAACGAGAAGAATAAGAAAATGAAGGTTTAAAGTGCGCTAAATATTGTTTTTGTTTTAAATATTCATTCATCTGGTCTTATATTATCAAATTGATGACTGTAAATCATGGACAAATTGTCGCAGATGTGGATGATAATTGCTTTCGATTCGTCAATCATAGTAAACAACTATAATGCAGACAGAGTGTCATATACGGTTGCAGGATCTTGTTGAAATGAGTATGTGATTGCCGTTTGACTTAATTGATTGTTCAAAGCAGAGTGAAATTTGACTGAGTTCAGTTGAAGCAATTTTAAACCGGCAAACAATATAGTACTGTTTTGCTAATTAGTTTATTGTTGATATACTCCCGTATAGTAGATGATGATGTCATTAGACGTGACACGAGGACCAAAACAGTCTGTGTTGACTCTTACTTTTCCTCGCCCTTGAACCACAAGTCATAGGTATCGTTGTACGTTGGCGACAACACCAGGTCGAAAGCATCATAGTTATTAATGGTAATGTTAAAATTTTCTTGAAAGTCATATAACTTTCGCATCCGTTTATATATTTTGAACACAACCACTGGTACCGTTCTTGAAAGTCATATGACTTCCGCATCCGTTGCTATATAGTTAACACTAACATGATTACATTATTACAAGTTCTATGGTTCCAACTATTCTCCGCATGGTCAACAGAAAACTGCATCATCATATGCCGTTGATAGGAACGGAAGAAACTTCCAGATATTTTATGACTTTTGTTATTTGTGTCATAAATAGGAATTCTTGTTACTTGGATAGCTTGCTCGCGTACGATTTCTTTCTACAGGGTCCAATTATCATTTGCGGTAAGAAGACAAATATGTAAGGAATCATACATGCATCTGTTTAGAATAATCTTTGTAAATTGTATATAGCTAAGGGATACAACTTTTGTGCTCTTACTTTTTCACCCTATTTCTTAGACATTACCTTCGGATGAGAGAGTATTGGTCAGCATCGATACCACCACGGAAAACGCATCACGACATGATTCGTATCAGCTAGAGTTTTCATTATTCAATTAATCTCAAACAATTGTGCAAATTTATATGTGCATATACAGATCAAAATGACACTTAACCCTACGTTGCAAACAATATTGCTTTCTTATAATTGAACATAATCGAAGGTTTTAGTTCGACAGTTAGACGCAAATGTAATACCGTCTTTAGATATATTTATAAAACCGTTTATGTCTGCTGTAAATTGAAACGGATGGCTTCACTATTTGTTGACGCATCTGAATTAACACCTTAACTAGCACAACGTATTTGACCCTGACCTACTTCTGACCTGACGCAAAGATATCTCATTCAATTTTACCATCAAAGAAATATCGATAGCCTTAGGTTTGTTTCAAGAGTTCTTTATAAAATCAGTTATTGGTGATTTTAATTTTCAACTATTGTAAAGACTCAGAATAATAGAGGCATAATATAATTCAGCACTGTGGAGAGAATTCAACAAATCTTCCATGACGTTTTGTGGACTAAATCGACGTACTTGACTATCAATACATACAATGAAAAAAAATGACAGGCAATTCGATAAAAATTTCTGAGACACGCGATCAGTTACGTTATCTGTTTAATCCAATTAACAAGCCTGGCCCACCTGTGCACATTCAGACACGTGACCTGCATTACATCTCTGAAAGGGTGACATTACACGCATACTGTTTGACGTACTCTAATAACTACGCTCTTCATGATCGCTTGCTGGGGAAACTCATTCGACAACAAGAAAATCTTTACACAGCAGCATTGATCACAAGAAGAAAACTATCTCAAAATGTTTAGTTTCATCAAAAGTAATTTACTGGCGTCAATGACAATCAGACATGTTGCAGTTTATCTCCAACTTAGAAAAAGAAACGTAGTGTAATAACACCACCGTTCATCATTGCAACATGAAAATAGTTTATATGTAGGTAATTTTCCATAAGGGCATAATTAACCTATATGAAACTATTTTATTCTATCGTGAAATAAGTGTGATTTGAGGAATAGCTTGTGATATAAAAGTTGGGTATGGTTACACTCAAGTACAAGCTAAGTAGTTTCGCTATGACTAATGATATCAATCAGTAGTAGAAAATATCACCTATATATACAGCTTAATGAATATTTTCTCAGATATTATTGATCAAAGCTGTGTGCATACACAAATTGGGAAATAACATTTTAAATTTTAAGATATCGCGTGCATATTATTAGAAAGTTCAACTCTTTTAAGGTAAGAAATGGATTTAATTGGGACATTCCTACGTTGTCTTAATATTTTACCTTAGGTACGGCATATCGAATGTACACGATGTATCATGATTAGTCCATCGTCTTAAGTATTTCAAACTTAACGGCGATTCTCTCTCTTTCTCTCTCTCTCTCTCTCTCTGATGCGTCTATATAAATCATTCATATACCATTTATTAAGTGTTTTGTGTCTGAGCTTTAAGCAATTTCGATATAATGCTCCGGGGTTAACACCCGTAAATACAAGGAATCAAATAAATAATTCCGTTAAAAAATTAAAGATTTTAAAGATTTCTTGGCCTGATATTAAATACATACATACATACATACATACATATATATATATATATATATATATATATATATATATATATATATATATATATATATATATATATATATATATATATATATATATATAGGGTGTGGAATTTTGTTTCTTGACTATAACTCCTAATCATCATCTATCAATAAGATATAAAATTGTTAATATTTATATGGACTCCATTTAAGATATTCATAGTGCATGTAGAGTACGTGGGATCTATAAATAGGTGTTGACAAACATTAATATAACCATTATGAATGTATTCAGTGGAGTTCTTGACAAAGCAATTGTGATTTATCAGGATTCTTAACAGGCCAGTATATCTGAGTATCTGGAATTTATTCAGAAGTTTTGAGTTTTTAAGACTTGTAACTGGATATATGGATTGTCACAGACTAAGGCAAGAAAAACTTGGTTTTGCCTTAGAACAATTTGACCATTTTCGTTGTACATGCGTACAACGTTACCTAGGGTGAATAATTATTTTTCCAGGTAAGCGACTGTACTAGCATGTATCTCGTCGAAAATTAAATTACGTAGGACCAGAGACGCTAATTGCACGGTATACACGGGTATTTTACCTTGACTATTACTCACTCTTCTATGGATATAAAGTAGATTCCACTTCTAACCTGTCAAGGAGTGAAAGTTCTCCATTGTGTTCTCTAGCCATAGTTGTAAGTGTTATATTTATATTTTATTTGATATCTGAAGATTATTCAGGTTTTAATGTCATATCGTGTAATGATGCATTTACTACTACGCAGGTTTGAAACGTTGTGAACTTTGAATTGCAAGTTGCTATTCGAGTTTAATGTATTAGCATATATCTAAAAGATTTTTCAGAACCCATTATTCTGACCAGTTTGGTTTTATTGTATCTGTTTAGGGCTGTTAAGGTCCGTTTAGAGCTACTGAAGATGTGTAGGGCTGACGATACCTGTGTAGGGCTGACTGTATCTGTTTAATGCTGCGTGCTGTCTATACGTATGTGTGTATACCTGTGTCTGTATACGTGTGTTTGTACACGTGGTGGAGCCACTAATGTAGACGTAACCAATACAAGGGTGCTGTATGCTGTCTGTACGTATGAGTATAGCAATTATGGAAATCCAATATTGAAAAGATCAAAGAAAGAGACAAATGTAAATGCAAATATAGAAAGACGAAAGACAGACATATACAAATTCAAATAGATGAAAGAGAGACAAATGCAAATGCAATTTGAGAAAGAGGAAAGAGAAATGAAAAATAAGAAGTCTGAAAGAGAAAGAGAAGAGAAGAAAATAAAATTATATATGAATGAAGAGGAAAGTGAAATTTGAATGAAGAAAGGAGAATGAAATTGAAATTAAAAGAATTAGAACTGGCAAACAAAAAGTACCCCTCAAGTAGGTTCAGCTTTTGGTATTACCAAAAATATTAGGTTGGTATCGCCTTGAATAAAAAGAGATAAATCAATATTTTCTACATTTTGAGAAAAGTGTTCAAAATTTGTTAATGCCAAGATAACACTGGAATTTGTTATTTCAGAGTGTACTTCCTGGCAAAGCACGTGAGGTCTTCACTTCATTTTCAGTGTTAATTATTATGTGGTTAAGGGACTTATCTTGAATATTCTCTATATTTAGAAATAGGTTATTACAGGCTTATGACGTTGAAAACATAGTCTTTACTCTTTTCTGTCCAGCATCAAAGTAAGGTAGGAGAAGAAATCAAAGGAAAGGTGTCATTCTGTTGAAAATAACCTTATATATAAATAACACATATTAACCCCGTTTCAATGTAGAATCGTTGTGTTTCAGCAAATCGTGATGACAATTAAGTCCATAAACGTTATTTATTGCCAGGTTCGCAGTGTCACAAATACAAACACAGAGCAAAAAACGTTTCATATCCACGATGAGAGAATGTCTTGAAAACGTTCGATGGATTCATTGCCGGATTTAATTTCATAAACTCGTGCCAATGGGATGACAGTTTCATGGTACATTCCGTATTTGAATATTTCTGCGTTGGCAAATTTTGTCAATTTTTGAATGCTAGATAACATGATTTTCAAATGTTTGTGACTGTTGTTAAACGAAGTAATTGCTCATGATATATAGCTTCACACTGAGTAAACCCCTTAAAATATATCAAATTAATCTAACTTGTATTGATATATAACCCCATATTTTGATATGATTTAATTAGTTAAATTGACTCAGTATGTTTTGCTAATGTTTGACAGCAGGCCAATGAATCTCGCCTAGTTCCTGTGTGTAAAGCATGCAAGAGTATATGCATCTATTTAATTAATATAGCTACTGGATATATTTTCGCCTGTCTAGCTATTAAACCGTCTCTCTATCTCTCTCTACCCGTGACTCGGTAATACTTACGTTTGTCTGTATTAATGCATATTATAGTTTGTTACACGAAACATTTGGGTCAACGGACATTTGGGGAATGTCATTTATTTTAATGATATTGAGCATTTAGATTTAAATCAGAATTTGATATAAACAATAAAAATCCAAATTTTGATTAGACTTTCCATTGTGAATTTTTTATGCAGTTCAATCTTTACCGACGTCTGTTTGCATATATTCGTGCTATTACGCATGAACGGCAGTAAACATTTAAAGCAATGCGATAAAACATGAACTGAATTTTGTTTTCGGTCGATAAAAGGATTTCTTCTATACTTAAAGATTATACTTACTTTAGCCTGCTAGTTAGGTGAATATACTTCTCTAGAGGTTGATAAATCCTTTTATCTGTATCATCAAAAATGCACTAACTGAATGATGTCAAACATGCGGAAAAAATCCAAACTCTTATGTAATATCTCAACCTATACTATTGTTCTTGTTTCGGGAATAATTGTAATAACTAAGATTTATGCCGAGGATTAAACCGTGTCTTGTGCTAAAGATTTTTTTCGCACAAAACACTTTAAAAAATAATTATCCGGGCTTCTTAAGGTATCGCGTAGTAAAGTGATTTGCATAAAAAAAACTGATATCATATAAAAAGCAGAAATCTCATATACATTATGTCCTGAGACGTTCCATTTATACGCTTACTGATTTGAAGACTTGCTTGTATAAAGACCGGAAGTATAATGTGCTGTATAATGTGCTACTTTACGATTATTTCACTTCCTAGATTCCGACCGTCAGATTCAACGTGACCTAAAGCAAATTAAAAAGAATATGTACATTCCAACGAACATTTTCTTCTAGTTTTCGGGCTTACATTTCCTGCTTATATAGTGTTATATAAGAGTATTAGGTCCGTTTAGATATTGTTCACTAGTTTTTATAATTTCAATTAGGAATTTGTTCACTACAAATGTACATATTCTTCCATTTGTTTCAACTGTATATTGTCATCAAAGACATTTTTGTTGCACCTTAACAAAAAAGCTATTTCGCTTCATTGTGTTTGTTCATATCTAAGGTCTGAATTTAATGTTCAGTTCATACAAAGATCTGAACAACCTTATTTATCTAAGACATTTCCAAGTAAACATTTTTCAAGTGTCTAAACGTTTCTTGTTCTTCATGCGGCAGTTATTAATTTAATATCATCCTTTTATGTACTGCATATCATTGAACGAGCATTATCGTTCTTTTTCCTCATTTTGTTTTGTCTTACATAATGAATTTTACTTACTGGTATGAATTCCCCATTACTTATAATTGATACGAATACACTTATAATTAGGTGTGAGATATTTTATTTAATATTTGTAATTTGTAATTTATAAATATATTGCATCTCTGACATTCAATGTATGATCGTCCGTGAGAAATCATTCATTTCGTACTGAGTTCTATATTTGTACGACTGTACGAAATTTTTTTTTTGTCAATTATGAAAAAAAAAAAAAACTTTCAGGCTTGAAACCTGTATATCAAAAATGACTGAATTCTTATTTAGCATTAGCCTTAGTGTCTTTCGATTCTGTTGAGTTATATTTTGTCATCATCTTATTTTAATTTTATCGCTAAAACAAGAAATAAATTAAAATATCGATCTATCTATTTAATTATATGCTCAGGGTGTTCGTAAGGTCGAGTGATTCTGAGATATTAGATTATCGAATCTCAGCATGTAATTGTCTATTAAGGCATGTGTGACTACTTAATAAAATACGGACACATGTACTATTATCCTTATTCAAAAATGCTAAGTCTTTGACATTTTTAATACAGTAAACCTTTTCATGTTTATACATCTTTGTTTGGTTTTCAAATATAACACGTATTGCATTATAACAGAAATTTAATGGATGTCATCTCTTATTTAAAAACACGGTGAATGGTGCTAGAAATAGATATTTTGTCCCCCTGCTAACTACTTATATATTGAATTGTTCTTTAAGTTCAGAAAGGCCTATCTCGATGTCGATTTAACAAAATGAATTATTATTATATTATTATTATTATTATTATATATATATATATATATAGATAGATAGATATATAGCCTTTCTTTTCTTAAGTACGAAGCAATGGATCGTCTCGTTCACTGTCGTTTAATTCATTCACAGGCCCAACAAATGTTCGTGTAGCAAAGAGTGATGCTAACGGTTTTTCTCATGCAATGGGTATTTCCTTGATATGAAACCTGTTACAGAAAAATGGACATGGCTATCATCTTATAGATGAATGTTGACTCAACCCAAATTTTTATTGCGGACAAATATGCTACTTTTGTAGACATACTTGGCTTCGATGCGGGCAAAGGCTAAATAAAAGCTTTCAGTATTGGCTACGAATATAATCTATGACATTTTCTTTTTTAAACAGGCAAAGCCATTTACCAGAGCATGATGTGTGGAAACAAAACTAACAAATCCCAATTCTATATTTGTACCACAGTAAGTCCAATTTTTTACAATACATATCAATTTGATTTAACCAACGGTTTTCACAGATAAATACGTTTTACATCCGTGTAATATATACTGATTACTGATATTTACTACGATGACAATGTTGTCATTGGGAGCAGTAAATGAACAAATGTTTTAAACATTGTCATGTCTGGATTACCTAAATGACTGTCTCAGTTAGACATGTGTAGATGCGAAACATCACCATATATAACATGTTTCGCTTAGACATGTGTACTGTCAAAACATCACCATTTATAACATGAATCACTTAGACATGTGTACATGCAAATATCACTTTTTATAACATGTCTCAGACATCTGTACAGCAAAATATCACCAACTATACAATTTCTATATTATCCCTAGTAATATAACTTACTTATCAATGCAACACATTTAGTATATTTTACAACTGACAAAATGCTTTAAACGTAGCTAAGTAATAGTTTTTTTTGCATGCATTGGACTCAGTCATAATCATTTTCATCTTAAGTTGTCTTTGTTAGTGTTGTCATTCAGATGCTCGTGTGAAATATGAATAGCTCTGACCCTTACATTATATCCATAATGCTACAAGGTACAAGACTAGCGTTAAAGGGAATTGTTTTGTCTTAAATTCATTGAATTTCGGAATTTACATGTAAATATATCCTACATACCTGTACATGCTTTAAGGTTTGATACATTTAAATAAACAGTGGATAATCTGGATATTTATTGGAGTGATCGTTGAGCCCTTACATAATGACTTAGTTTGTTAAACTTAGTTCGACGCATGCTCTTTCTTGTGTTATAAAGCTCTCGGCTCTTTGTGATGATTAGCAGATGAATATGTATTGGTTCCTCACTATACCGTGTTCAGACACTACACACTGTGTTATTTATTATGTATGAGATGGTCAACATTGAGTACAACCAGTGAGACAGTACGTGTGGGCAATCGGTCTTTGAACGCAGTGTATTGGATATTATCTAGGTATCTACCACTACGTATGGCGTGTTTGAAAGCAAATATTGGGTGTTGTGTAGCAGCGAGCCACTTATTTGTTATACCAATCGATGTGACTAGTATGTGTGTGGTACTAGAATGTGCGATATGGTGTTCGCAGCACAACGTGTGGTATACTATATGTGGGTATAGGTAACTACACTGGATGGTAAATATGGGGTTTTAAAGCAGAAAACTAGGTATTGGTTACTACACGAGTGGTAGACGTGTCACTACACACGCCTGGTGTGACCATAAATGCGCTATTGGATAACAGATAACTACGTGATTTAGTAGAATTTCATTATAAGATGTCGTGTTTTTCTTGCTGCTCCGAATACCTCACAATATTTCATTTAACATGTCTTCCAGTGTTCATATCCTTCTATACAGACCGTGTCATATTAATTTCCCATGGTGCACTAGATTGTCCGTATACATTTCCAATCGTGCACTATAATGCCCGTATTACTACGTATTATCATCTGTCTTTTTCTTTCTTCAGTTTTTGTTACTTATGAATGGCTTGAAATGTAATCTATATTTGCATTTATTGCGCATACGTATGATATCTTGCTGATTTATTCCGTCTCTGATATAATAATTTACAGATGCCTCATTTGAAGAAGTATTATCTGTGCCCAAGTTCACTTGTTCGTTTCAGCGAACATATTATTGAAAACATGTTGATATTCTTTTAACATATTACTGTTGAAGGTCTTTATACACATTATTGGAAAGAAGGCATTGGTACCTGCTATGGAGCCATCATCCGCTTCCATTTTATTTTAATGAAAATCCTACATATCATCATCAGTCTATTCTCAGCCTTGATTGTTAAAACAATATATATGTACTGTCTGTGTTATAGGAGATATGAAGATTTTTAACCCATGGTAAGTTTCACGAAGGCGATATAGGCCGTATGATGCGAATTAAGAAACCTGATTTCTCCCTAATTCAGAGCAATACATTCTCATTACACCGGACTACGCAAGACAGGATAACCGGATTTCGTTGGGTAGACATGCTGTTGTGTTCCCCCGATACTTTAAACCATATGTGTCAGTTACTGACACTATAATGTTTACGAGGTAAGTAATAGTGTTTACATGTTGTATTTACCGTAGAGTCATTTCTCGTACGAACTCTTGTATATTTTCGTCTGTGAAATTAGTTCACTTCAAATTAATATACACATGCTGCAAGAACGTGTTTCTGCACGGAAAGACCTTTGAATGTGTTAGTACTTAAGCGTATGTAAAATAATTATTTAATAATAGCATTTGCGTTTATTAGCTGCTGAATTATAACATTACACATATTTCCTGGATTTGTATGCTTTTATTGACTTCGTTTCAGCAATCAGAATAAAATACAGATCTCAGTGTCTTTGGTCTTTTTCTTTATTCCTTCCTGACTGAAGACAATCACGATATGATTCATATTAAGGATTATAAGCATCCAAATATTTTCCAAAATATTGCAGGAGCATTGCTGACACTTTCGTCTCGGTACAGAATGCGTTAGGGAACCACGGTTTTCCCCAGCAACGACATATTTTAGTCCCTATCACCCTGTCTTCCCCGTACCGAATAACGCTGTTCCTGTAAGCGCACGTTTTCCCTGGAATTAGAAACAGAAACTTTGCTATTTACATGATCTAACAGTTTTCAAGAAAATTAATACAATTCCTATTGATGTATACGGATACGAAAGTGAAAACTGAAGAATAATATATTACAAATATATATATATATATATATATATATATATATATATATATATATATATATATATATATATATATATATATATATATATATAAGAAAAAGGAGTCTAACTGGATACACCGCCTTAGAACATTGAAACCAAGTGGTTCAAACCAAGAAGACTAGAAAAAGACAACCATTCACAAATAAAATTATCTTTTGCAGCCGACACATTTTCTTTTAAATGATGTCTACTATAAAAATGAAATATCCGGGATATAATTTGCGTTCACAGAAATTTACATAAAATAGCAGATGTCGTTAAGGCGCATCAATTTCTAGGTCAATACAAACAAGCTCAAATAAACTAGTTGAAACATAATAAAGTTAAAAGGTTGAATTCCTGTTGAAACATCCATTTAAAGTTCCGAAAACATAACCGTTTTTCTGTTTTATTTGTTTGTCTGTCTATGTTTCGTACCTGCCTTTGAAAAAGACTCATCAAAAGTCGAAAGTGCTCAGGTTATTTAGATACAAATTTTGCACTGTTCGTTGTCAGTTTATTGCATTTATCTTAATCAATCCCTGACAAACGTGATCCCTTGCTGGATCCAGTGCACTTGGAAAGATTGTTATTCACGAGAGAGAGAGAGAGAGAGAGAGCGGTATACCTGTAGAGCGGTATACCTGTAACTTGGAATCCATAGTATATAAAACCCTGATTTCAATGTTAACGTTCAGGAGTAAATAAACCCACCTCTGTGCATATACTAATTTGGACATACACTTGTCTCGCACATGACAAAGTTATATCCAACAATATATAAGATAGTATTATTTGTATTAAATATTAATTATGCCTAATATTAGCAAGCATTCTTCTATGGAATCCAGAGATAGCAGTTTCCGTTCCATCTGGTGTATATTTATAATACTCTATAATTCATTCTATAGACCTTGATTTTTTTCATAGAAATCAGGAATGACTGTGTAGATAGATGAGAATTAATTATTAGGTCGTCATGCGAGTGTGTCTGCTACACACGACTGCACATAACACAATTGAATATCATCATATTTTGGTGATATGTGCTTAGACTTGAGGGAATAAGGGCTCGTGTGTGCAGGCAAAGCGATGGGTGCCGTTTGCCCGTGGACCTGGCTTTGAATTTCTGTAGAGTACGAAATAAAATTTATCTAATCTGTATGAGATTTGTATTATATATATATATATATATATATATATATATATATATATATATATATATATATATATATATATATATATATATATATATATATATATATATACAGAGAGAGACATATATATATATATATATATATATATATATATATATATATATATATATATATATATATATATATATATGAGAGAGAGAGAGAGTTTTAGTATCCACGTACCCTCCCGTTTGTCACTAACACTGTCGATTTATTGGCGTTTCAAAAGAAACAGATCTTTTGGATATAAAGAAACAGATTGTTGAATGTCCTTTTCTACTTTCTAGAAGAGACAAGTACTGTTCAGTATATAAATTCGTCTTCTTCCAATATTTGTAATGCCTAGTTTGAATAATTCTAAAACAAACTGAACAAATCAAAAGGAGGAACTCTTTTATAAGCGTGCTCAGTGAAATGTAGCACCAAATTTACGGATTTTTTTTACATACGTTGCTTGAAAAATATAATTGCTGATGCATATATGGTGATCATGTTTAAATATGGTGACCCTATTTCTCAAGAAACTCCCATTCGATCTGAAACGCTAACAAGTTGACAATATTTCGGACCTCCAGGCGTAAATCAGTATAGAAATTATAAATTAATGAATGAAAAGAAAGTTTTGGGTATGTTTAATATCTTTGCTGCCTTTTGTTTTTACAATCGGTAGTGAAATCAAACAAACGGGAACGGGATGTACGTTAGAAGATTGCAAACATTCAGGAAAGCTAAGAGGTTTCATTATATTGCCTACATGTATGCGTGTGTGTCTGTGTGTGTGATTTTGATTTTAACATAGCGTAATTTCTCAGTCATATCTCAACAATTTTCCCAGTGTTTCAGTATGTAATGAAGTCTAGCACTGACGCATCATGCTGCAGATATGTAGCATTATGTATCCCCCCCCCGGTCTTGAAACCAAGCCGACCAGTCATAACACTAACTTCTTAGTGCTGAGCGCCAAGCGAGGCTGTTAGTATCATTTTTATAAATCTTTGGTCTGACTCGGCAGGGGTTTGAACCCGCTTCCGAGTTTGACGCTGAGACCACTATTTGTCGATTTATAGTCGGTGACCCTGTTTACATCACGTGAGAGACAATCACGGAACTCGAAGAATAACATGTAATAATGGTAGTGTATTCGTAGAATGAATCGGGTATAGCAACCAAAAACAGTACTCTTATTAAATCAATTCGGTTTGGGCTGTTTTGAGGCGATGTTGCAAGCTCTTTTGTTTGAAATTCTAAAATTAAAAGTATCGATTGAGATTATAATTCAACAAAGTTGTCATGTTAAAAATAAATATGAAATGATTGATGATAGGTGACTAAATACTAGTCGATGATTTCTAAATTGGAATGTATATGTGTATACAATGGTGAGAATGTGACTCCTTGCAATTCGCCTGTTGTTTATATCTTCCATATTTACCGGCATTCGTGTAAGTTTAGATGTAGCACGCTGAGTAATATAGCTTTTGTCAGGGAAATGCCTGCGTTCTTTGGCTTCTTAAATTCTCTTTTTGTTCCCCTCCTCCAATATGATTTTACACAATCCAAATTGCTACTATGTTTGTTCAAATTACTCATCACGATATAATTTTGTAACTACCGTCCGTCTGTTTATTCTTTGTTCACGTGTAATTACACTAACTCACCATTTGGACATTCGGGACAGCACTTTCCTTGTGGAATGACGGGGTCTACACACTGAAGCTTAAGATCCAGGCATTTCACAGGTTCCACTTTGATGCTACCATCTGACTGGCAAACCTGCGGCTTACATGTCGAACTCATCACAATTTGGCCTAAATAATAATAATAATAATAATAATAATAATCTGCATGGTTGTCATCATAATCTTTCAACATTTTTGACTCCAATAATTCTTGCATGACCCAAATTTACTCGGATATAACACACGTGCAGAGATAATGTGAATTTTGTTTTAAGTCTTGAGGAATGTGATGTAAAGAAAACTTTAATTGGTATTGAAGCAGCGCATCGAAGCTACCAATTGGTTTACACAGAATCACCCATTTTAAAATAACGTAAAACTAAATATATTGAAATAGATACGTACAATAGAAACTAATGTCGAAGACAACAATGAAATTTACTCAAAGATTAGTTAAACGGGCTTGAGGGCAAAATAAAATTGAAATAATAGACTTTTCAAAACTAAATTTTAATCATTAAATCGCCTGCAAATGTTTTAAAATTGTACGTGTTATACACATATAAGAGCCAAATTTAGGTGGTACAAATAAAAGAACGTAATACAGTTATCGTTTGATAAATTGTTTACTCTTTAGGTTCAAATAGTAAAATCTACTACAAAACACAAACAAATCAACAAACACAAAACAGCAGCAGCAACAACAAGAGCAAAATACTTCAAATGCAGATTATTGGAAGTATGTCTTCTGCTATACCTATTAATGGAAGTGAGGAAAATTCCAAGCATGTGCACCTTGTTCACGGTATATGTTTTCCTCTACGGTAAGCTTCAACATGTTTTCACCAATAGTTTCAAGTTTAACATGTTGTAGTACCGAACGCAATCTCCTTATATTAAACTCCACTATGTAGCAAGAGTTACCCGACATTTCAATTTTAAAATAACTTCAAGACGAGGAAGGACAGCGTGACTCTGTGAATGTATCAGAATTTGGGAAATGGGAAATGCACTAATCTACAAATTGAGAATGTACATAAAGGAAAGAGCAGCAATGATAATGATGTCGTTATTAAATTATCACTATACACATAAGCAATGATCATTGATGCTACCATATCAGACACATGGATTTAAGTTTCCGATGGTATTAACGCGAAATAAGCCTAAAACATCACGAACATACATAAGCAAAGAGAGTGCGAGATTAAAACAACGTGTATGCTCTTGTTTATGCTAGCAGCAGGACACGCATACAAAAACGCATACTACAAATTAACTAAAGCATAGACAAATACCGGGTAGATAGCGTTTGGTACCCCGCATACACTGGCATAAAGGACAGCAGCTATCTTGGGGATGCACACTGTATGTGCATGTAATGTTGGTGCACTCCACGGTCTTGCACGTAATTGTTCCATCCGGTTGACACATGCACGGTTGGCACGGGTCCTTCTTAACAATTTCTCCTGTAAAAGTACAACCAAGGAATATTGTTAATTTTTTATACCGTCGTAAACTGTGACGAGAAAATTGACTTTTCATTTAGCATGTAATTAAATGATGCAGAACATTGGACAGCATGTCATCTATTAGTTGATGTAATGAATTATTTTTCAGATAGATAGTGTGAATTTGTGGGGGTGACGCCATTGTTCAGCACATGATAGGTTTAACATGGTGGCCAGTAAATTTAGTTTAGGATGAACTATGAAACAGCCCACGAACAAGCACACACCCAAGGGAAACTGGGTGCACGGTTTATCATATACCCACGTTGTTGAAACGTTATGCCACGCGGACACAATTGAGATGTGTGAATGATCTGTAAAATACTTGTTCTTTAGATAACTTGGCCCTAGGCTGAGCTCTTTTTCACAGAAGGATGAACCAACTGGTTGGACATACTGTTTTCTAGGCTATAGCAACCGATTGGGCTTTGGGCCAATAAACACTTTTAAAATCCATTCGCTTTGCACGTTTCTCTGTTTTTCAAACACTTAGCTGAAAGAAATGTTTCAAAACATTGAATGCAAAACTTCAAGCCCTTTGCTTTATATTTTAATTTTATTACCGTAATTTCCAAATTTATCAACATGTTTGTTCTTACATTTGACTGAAAATCCACAACTATTTTACTAAAATTAAATGAACATTTTACAGAAAACCCAATCTAGTGGTCATCAGAATAATTTACTGAAGACACTCACCGTCTCAATATTTGTTCTCGTTGTAATCAATTGGTCATCAACAGTTATCGAAACCCTAGACTATTGATCATCAAATGTTTACTGTAAACTACATATCAGTGCCACTCAGTTCATACAGAAAACCGTAGCCCAGTGTCACTGATTTTACTGATAACCTTAAGACATTAGCCTCTAAATTGTATCGAAGCCCAGACACTATCTACACGACTTTTAATTTCAACTATCTTTATCGGATCCTGATTTCCTTTTTTAATTGTATTCCAGTGGATTTCGTAGTGATGAGACCTTCCTCTTCAGCGAGAGAAACAATCCAAATAATCTTTTACTCGTATATCATCCAAATATATTGTTCTCAAGGGACCTCACACCAATCCTCCGCCAAAACAAAGCATGGTTGCTGAGATTCTCCCATCGAACAAGTGAAGGGATAGGGGAGAGGGTCTTTATGCCCCGAAGGTGTTAAGCAGATTTTAAATGATACATACACTTATATATATTGCGCCGATTACAGAGGACACACTAATAAGCATTCTTGATTATACCGTTGAGATACATCAAGGCTATTGACACATCGGAACATGGAGTAATATTGCTACTTCAGCATATTCATTATTGGAATTTATTACGAACACCACTTTGAATGTATGAAGCTAAATATATACAGCACAGATACTATCCACAATTCTACGTACATGCCATTCAAAGTTTGATGTTATATATATGCACTTTACACTTGTTGACAATTATAGCGCAATGTGTGATATTAAAATCTGCCATTTAATTGAAGCTTGTATAATATAGCTAGAAATATCGATTTATGCCTCTCAGTATAAGACATTGTTACCTGATTATGAATATTTTGATCCAACATACAATATCACAGATCTAAAACAGTTTAGCATAAGCTGCAAAAACCTTAATATTCCTTTACAAATCGATTAAAGATACCGTATCTGAGTTGCAAAAAGGGAACTGTTATTAATCGTCATAGATCCTTCTTTAAAACATTGAATGAAATTATTATTACTTGTCTCAGAACCTATAACAAAACAACAAACAAATTACAGCTGCTGATATATACAGAGAAACTATATGACACAGACTGTGGTTGAAACTAGACAATGATTGATATGATACAATCCTGAACATGGTAACTTGGAACACAAAATGGACGTATTGTTTTCAACATGGTAACAACTGTTTTACAGATGAATATCACTCTTAAAGCAGTGTATTATGTGATATGTATTCCGAGTGTTCATGCAGATAATATGACAACTATAGCACAGTATGTTGCCACTGTTCAATACATTATGGAAACGTTATTTCAAAATAAATTTGGTTGTGAACAGTGTTATTCATTAGATACAACACACACGAAGACTGAGAGTTTAGAAATATATTTCAGATTCAAAAAGTTGTATAGCTGGTGGTGAAGTTATTTCTTCTTGACTAGGGTAAAATTTTGTCTGGAACATTCTAGAAAGCTATGCACGAATTTGATATTCAATATTTCAAGTCTTCTGTGTTTCACCCTGAGAGTCAAGGGGCATTAGAAAGATTTCATCAAACCTTGAAAAAAATTGTTTTGACATGGGTAAAGATTGGAATGAAGGCATTCATTTATTATTGTTTATTATGGAATCAGTTCAAGAATCTTTAGGAACCATTCCCTTTGAGTTAGGTTTTGGACGTACTGGGCGTGGGCCACTGAAGTTGTTTAAAGTGAAACTTCTTTCTAATGAAGATACCAAAATTAATCTTCTCGATTGTTTCCAATTTTAAGTATAAGTTTTCAGAGGCTTGTGAGGTTGCAAGAATTAATCTGCACTCGACTCAGTCAAAACTGAAATTAAGGTATAATAAAAATGCAAAGGAAATTAGTTTTCAGCCTTGTGATAGAATTCTGTCTCTTGCCCGTACCACAAAATCCTCTTTAACCCAAGTATTAAGGTCCTTACTCACTTGAAAATAAAGTATATGATTTAAATTATATCATCAACACTTCTGGTAAGCGAAAACAAAAACAACTTTGCTATATAATTATTTTTAAAAAGTATGTTGAGAAAGATAGCCAGGTTAATCATGCATTTAAGTTAGTTGTACCTGTCCCACTCAGTGAGGATTAAAGCGAAGAAATGCAATCGGATTGTATTGATTTTAGAGTAACAAATCATCGGAATTGAGACATTATGAACAAGTTGGACCAGAAACTTTCACATTTGCAGCAACAATAAAGGAATGAACGTAAAGCAGTTATTACTTGAATATGAGCACTAATTTCCAAATGTTTCTCCAAGAACAAATACAATCTACCATGACAATGAAATTGTTAATTCCTCACCTGTGCAACTACACCTTTATAGGATGAACCCTCTCAAACAGGAATGTTTGAAGAAAGACATTCAGTATATGCTGGAGAATGATGTCATAGAGCCGAGTAAAAGTGACTAGAGTTCACAATGCTTTCTTGTTTGGAAACCAGATAATACTTTCCGCTTGTGCACTGGTTATATAAAGGTGAACAATATTACTAAAACAGATTAATTCCCATTAAAAAGAATCCATGACTGAATTGATAAAATTGGAAATGCTAAGTATGTCACCAAATTTGACCTTCTGAAAGTATTTTAGCAAATTCTAATGCATGAGAGAGCAAAGTAAATTTCGGCATCCGTGACTCCAGATGGACTTTATGAATATAAAGTGATGCCGTTTGAGATGAAAAGTTTAATGACCATGATTACATCTGGTCTAGAATATTATGACGCCTACGTAGATGATGTCACCATCTAACACGACAAATGTATTAAAAAAATCATTTAGAGACAATTCGGAAATTATTTGACAGATTCACTGACGCAAATTTGACAATTAATTTATCCAAAAGTGAGTTTTGCGATGCTTGTGTAACATCTTTAGGACATACCATGGGACATGGGCAAGTTGAGCCTATATATGCTTAAGTAAAGGTTATCTCTGAATTCACTGTTCTTATTAGTAAAAAGAAACTGATGTGACTTTTTGGTATGGCTGGACACTATCGGATATTTTGATCCAATTTTTCCATAATTTCACTACCCCTGAAAAATGTACTGAGTATGAAAACCAAGTTGCATTAGTGTAAAAAATGTCATGAGGTATTTCACAAGTTAAATGCCATACTTAAGAGTGCACAAGGTTTTACAGCTCTAAATTTCAGCCAATAGTTAAAACTGTCTGTTGATGCAAGTGCTGTTGCAGGAATATAATATTCACATCAGACACATCAAGGGAAAAGGGACTTTAATAGAATATGCACTTTCATTGTACATAAATATAATATATTGTTTCATATATAATTTGTGCCATTCATGTGATTTCTACTTATGTAATTTTGTTTACTACATGTATATTTAACTTATAGTAAATGGAAAGCTTTACTGCGTACATTTTTCTTTTTCTTCATGAGGGTAAGTGTTGTATATATTTAACTTAACTGTCTGTTAGTTTAAAATAAGAAACATTTATTCATCTTCTGCTATTGTAATGTAACACTGTATGCTGGATTTGACGTTGTCCAAAACTGATTTCATTTCTGTTTGAACTGATTGACTTTTTAAAAATTTCGTTTTATGTAAATAACTAATACATAATGAAATTATACTCTATGTGTATGGGCTTAACATTATTATCATTGTTAGTAGAAAAAGTAAATATGTTTATTTGGGTCAGGGTTTTGGACTTTCCAAAGTGTATTTTACAGGTTATGGTTTTGATTTTGTGAACATCAGGATCATTCTAGAAGGTTATTTTCCACTGGGTAATTTTCTTTTTAAGAAAATGTTAATTGTGACCTGAGCTATAATAGAGAGCTATACAAACTTGTAACTGTAAGGACTTTGTCATCCTTGCTTTAACAGATATCACGTTTTATTACTTTGTAACCAGTTGGGCTGAATTGCATTTTCTTTAAATTATTGAATTGAAGTGATTATTCACAAAAGTGCTCTAATAAAATTCTTGGATAAAGACATTCACTGGAATTTATACTAAATTCAATAATGTTTTTATATTACTGTAATTCAACAAATGACTGTTGACACGTCAGCACTCTGTAAGCTATAACAAACACGTCATCGCCTTCAATTTTAGATTTGTTCAGAACTTGTTCTGAGTTTATTCAGGACTTTTTAAATTGTTAGGACTTACGTCTATAATTCTTGGATTATTGTGGGATTTAGTTCGAAATACTCTGTTCTATTTTATCATTCTCACTTTTGTATTCTAGGAAAATAAATTATTTATTACATTTTAAAAAGCCTGTTGTCTTTCACTATTTTCTGTAACTTATTTCAAGATATCCATGTATACTGGAGAAATACATGACGCCAGGGTTTGGCAATTTTAAGGTCTAGCATCTGCTGATATACCGTGTAAGGTTGTTAAAATTGTTTATGTAACAAATTACTACGTCCATTGAACGTCCTTGAGCTCTGCCATTATATAAAAAGGAAAGATTTACCCTTGTTACTTACCACAACAGATGAATGGTCTCCATGAGAAAGAATGTTCAATAAAATAGGTCATTACGTAAAGGGTCATGTTGCTCTTCACTTATTGTTGTGTTTTCTTTTCTTTCTTGGGGCAAAATAGTGTCATTATCTGTATGAATATTATTGCAATAAACCTATGGTATGTACCTTCTGTATTTATGTAACTGTTTATAGCTTTGTTTGTTGGATATTATTTGGTACTTCTTTATTATGGTGAGTGGTTGTTGGAAAGACATTTCACAGTTAGAGTAATTATACACTTTCCAGTAGCTTACTTAATCATGTACAATATATATATATATATATATATATATATATATATATATATATATATATATATATATATATATATATATATATATATATATATATATATATATATATATAAAGAGAGAGAGATATTCTATAAACGTGTAAAATACAATATATGTTCAAACTGAAATATCTGTATAAACTTATATATGTGCTTACAAATTATTTGCTTGAGTGCTTAATATCGAAAGGTATTGTCGGACTAATTGTCATATTGTTTTCCTATATCTTCACATATGAAAGTATATGTCCAACCGTGGTATGTAACGCTTAATTGGGCCTATAGGACTTAAACCTGTAGTAACTGGAACAAGAAAATAAAATTGCATTACCTTCTGAAAATGGAAATTATTTTTACCGAATATTTATTCGCTACCGTTTCTTATTTGCGAAGTTGTTTCCCTTGAACAGCCCTGACAACACTATACAAGTCAGATGTACTGCATCAATTTGTCAAATAGGGTACAATAGTTAGTAAAATAACTGAACTTTAATTATTGCAACATACTAGGTTATCCCAAATCCTACATCCTAATACTGATGATGTTCAATTTCTATTATCTTTGTTTTATTTTCTTTTATAACCATCGAATAACTGCAAATGAGCTTTAAGCTGAACTTACGAGAAAATGTGGTGGAGGTAATCAGCGGTAAAATGAATTAGACAGTCCACATTTTTAATAATAAGAAAATTTAAAATATATTGTTTTGATTCTGCGGAAAAACAGGAAACAATATGGTAAAGGAAACAATATGATATAAAATCTTTTCACACCTCACTAAAATGTTAATTGTTACTTTTTTAATTCTTTAATTTACCATGCGATGAAATACACAAATTATTAACTTACTAATGCATCTATGTACCCACAACTACCCAACGCCTTTGCCAGAAACACACTCAGTGGTATACACTAAGAAATTAAATATCTTTAAACAAATAATATTTTCAAGGATATTGCTGGAATTATGTTTAGTAGTGACTATAGCCAATACTTGTTCACGCTATTTCTCCATTCATTTTGAGATGTTGTTCTGTTGCTATCATAGCCAAAAACAAAATAAACCACTTGCAAGTAAACAAGATTAAAGAACACAGTAATTTGTTGTTTCTCTATTATTCTATTTAAGTTCTATCTATACTATTTTTGTTTTTCAGATCTGGAAGATGATTTAGAAAGCCATGATTTGTCTTGCCTTACCAGTCTCGTAGATTTGCCCATTTTGTTTACAGACACACTGAGGACAGCATTTGCCCTCTATATATATGGGGTGTTCACACGGTAGGCAGGCCATCGTAGCACACACTCGTTTGCCTTCATTACCGCAAAAGCAACTAACTTCGCACGGATTAGCACTTTTCATCACATCTCCTGTGAATAGTAATACATTAATCATGATTATAAAGTTTTTAAGAAAATTGATCATGGGGTGGCGTTGAATATATCATTCGCCATTTCAGTCTTAGAAAGGCATTGTGGTATCGCAAAGTTCTTATTAGAAATAACATTAAATCAATAAAATGTCTTAAAAATGTTTAACATACCATTCATTCAGACAGACGAACGGTCGCACGGAACGAGGCTGAAACAAGTGAAGAGTATCACGATACCAAGTGCTTATGCATGGGAATAATTGTAATTATACTAATATAGTTTATTAGATTTGCATCTTTAAAAAAATATAGAGAATAGGTAGGCAGATAGATATGGAGATCATGCGATGGTGCATTTTAGAGTGGAATATGTTTGTAAATCTGCACGTGCATATTTATTAAATATACAACATATGATTTAATTATTATGTCAACGAAGATGCATATTATATTTTTTCGATTTCAAGCAGATAGTGTTCCATAGAAGTTTATTTAATTGTTTTAGACTCGTGTTAGGTTGGCTACACTTAGCCGGTACCGCGTGTTTTAAGCATACTTTTGAAAAGAGATGAACTCTGAAATTTCGCCATGATAGAACTGATACAATATCTTAAACGAGGTGGGTAAATGGTATCTAAACGTCCACCTAATGGAAACTAAGCTCGGGTTCCAAATTAGGAAAGCATGCTGTTGTAAGGAGGTATAGGGAAGGGAAGTCACCCAGAATAAAGCAGTTTGTTCAACCTCTATCACAGAAATAATGCTAATGAAAAGTTACGTTTCATATTACTGTATTCCATGCTTCTTGATATGTACACAATATGTATACACAAATAAGAACACGATGATTACAAGTGTAGTATCACTGCTTAAGAAGATTTAGAAACACAAAGTACAAAAAGTTTAATATTTTAAATCATATCAAGGATTTTGCTACGAATTAGAACAGGCTTTGTTTGTATCTATGGGTGCCCGCACCACAATATCCATTTCGTTTCTTACTATGTTTCAGATAAGGTATTGACTAACAAAGTCATAGTATTTTAAGACTCTTACCAGGGTTGTACATCACACCATCTTGTTCACAGCGGCACACAGGACAACATTTTCCTTCCATGGTGATTTTATTTTCACACGTAGACATCTCACAATCCATAGTATTGCAGCTTATTACCCCGGATCCTTTACATATGCAGCCAACCTCACACGGATGTTTAGATGACATAGGATCACCTATTACATTATGAAACACAATTCATCTTATAAGGAAAGCAGATAAAACTGCCAATTTATAATAACCAAATAAAAGCAGAGAAAACTGGCAATTTGTAATAACCAAATAAAAGCAGAGAAAACTGGCAATTTGTAATAACCAAATAAAAGCAGAGAAAATTGGCAATTTGTAATAACCAAATAAACCTCATCATAATCACAAACAATTTACTTGGAATTCGTTTTGTTTTTGCAAAAGTGCTTCTGTTGAATAACTAACTTGTCTGCAATGTTAATGGAACTCAGAAAAGATTACTTCACCTGATGACATTTGTGTAACCTCTGACCATATAGTTTCCACGTCTGGGAAATTGTGCTCTTCAGTATAGCGTTTTAAACGGAAATACTACAGAAATCCTATAATTAATGTATGACGTCTAGCAATAGACAAGAGTGATAGACGAGTTACATTTAATTTACAATAAAATCGTGATTACCTCGAAAATAAGTATCTTTTAAAATCCTACTTTGGATTATTTAAATAGTTGCTTTATTTAATTTTATTCGTGAATCTGTATAATTACATTATTTGGTTAAAGAGATACGCATATGCATTGTTTAACCACAATGTTATTCAAATGCTTTAAGCACTGGGTTATATGCATGTGATTAGAACAGACTATTCGTAAAGATGACCAAAGAGATTCAGACTTGATGGTCCTTACTTACTTTAGCGTAAAATATCATTTGTTCACAGTGTATAACTGGTTTTTGCCGCCCTTGCAATATGTTCCATACCTTATTTTGTCCTTTGCATATGAAATTTTGTCTTGATAACATGGTTTTACGACATTAATTTTCTGCTCTACGATTAAACGTTTTACACATGGCAATGGTGGTTACTATCACAATAATTCACATGTTGTATGTGCAATAAAATATTGATAGTATGATCCAGCCAGGCAAATTTAACGATTACAGATATTTAATTGGCTAAAATATGTTTATATGAATACTGTGATATTGTTTATAACATAACATTAAAGAACTACTAGGACAAATTATTTTGATTGATAAACACACTCTTAATATTTACCAGAGCGGTTATTTGGGATTTTTCCATTTCTCGAATTGTTTAATTTTCCTAAAATTCCCTAGCTATCAAAGTCATTCCAACTAAACTTTACATACGTGTAATATAAAAACGGTTGCAGTCTTCATCACTCTCATTCAGAGTACGTGTACATTACATATGAACCCTTAAATTTTAGAAGGTACAACAGTTTTTCCTTACCTGGATTGTAGTATTTACCATCTGACCCAACGCACCCAAGTGAAGACTGCGCCCTGCTGAGTACAGGTAGCACCGCAAGGAATAGCATTAAACTGTTCTTCGCTTGAGAAAATCCCATTCTTTATCACGGTATTATTCCTTGAAAAATTGAAACAATTATCATACGGAAATATTTCATTAAACTACCTAGAGAGTTAGCAAAACATAAATTCCTGTAGGAGAACAAAGGTTGATGATGGGGTGGGGGTGGATGAAGGTGTTATCATTATTGTATAGTACATCTTGCAATGGAAGTCAATTTAAAGGACATAATATTAAACTCAATTTAGGTTTATCAAACTATGGAAAATGATTCTTTACTAAAATATGAATTTATAACAGGTTGTAACCTATAAAATGCCACATTATTTGTATTATTATTCAGCGAGTACTAACTTTTACACTTTCTGGTTTATAGGAGGCACGATCAGTTACTCAAACAAAAGATGTTACAGTTCGTTCTATAGGCAATACCACATTATATGGATAGGTCTCATGAAGTAAACATATTTGCATTTTCGTAGCTACTAGAAGGTACGAAAAGAAATAAACTCACTACTAAACCTGGGTCAGTTACTCCGGTGTGACATTGGACAAGACACTATGCTCTAATTGCATTAGCATAAATTAACCTACTTGCTTTGCAATGCCGTAAAACACCAAACGAAATTGCATTTCATCTGCACACTCAAGTGATTAATGTTACCGTAAACCCAAAATAGATCCACAAATTAGACAAATTATCTTATAAAAATATTTATTTCGAAGACCTAACTTTAGGTCCTGTCTGTGTAGAGAGCATAATATAATCGGAGTTTTCTTAAACAGAATAAATCATAATTGCTAGTTACACTGTTGTAAGCACTTTTCTTTAACTGATACAACTTTCAAACATTAAAATAACTGTCAAACATTAAATTAACCATGTCAAACATTGTCATACACGTGACTAACATTGATATTAGTCTGTATAACATTGAAGTTACGCTGTAAAAGATTTAGATAACTCTATCAAATGATGTCATAATGATATTTTACTTTTACGCCCTGGGATCACACTGCTGTTAATTATTCAGGAAAAGTTTTGTATTGTATCCGTTTTGCTTTTATTGGCGAAGGTTCCGTAATTGCATATGCATACTGATTGATAGTGAGAATTATAAGTTTTGTTGCATCTTTTAATTTTAGCTTTCCTATTCTGTGTTGCCATGAACCTGTGATAATTCTACTTCAGACATCCAACTAGATACGCTGTTAAATATAGAACCAAAATATTATTGCACTTACCTCACTCGACAACTGATGAAAATGATTCGTTATTGGGACTTCTCATGACATTCATATACTGAGCGAGTGTGACGCATGTTTAAACATTAACCAAGATATTAATATTAAATCGATTGCAATGTTTCTATTCAAACATCTGTTACAGTTCATGACTTTGTCGTCAAATCATATTGCATTACTGACCTAAGGTGTTGTTAACAAAGGTCGGGTTATTATGATATTAACATAACGTATGCGGAAAGGATTATCGAAGCAAAGGTTGTCACATTTAAAACATGTTTCAGCCCATATTAACAATTTCGGCCAACGAACATGGTAACAGAAAGTTATGTATAGCAAAACAGATAATATTTATTAATAAAAAAACAGAAAAAGAAACGTTCAAATGTGTCCGCCTGTATCGATATTAGGTTATTTGATAAACGTCAGTATTTGTAATACTCTGTTATAATAATTTTGTAAAGGTTATTCTCTAAACATCATACATTTTGATACAATATATTGTCAGGTGGAAATGGTCACCAGTCCTGAGGTATTGATATTCAAACTGATAAAATAAGGTGTTATTGCATACTGTGTAGCCCCTAGGATAATCGTTAACATTATATTTTAGGTTTCTTTAGATTTGCTAATCATTTAAAAAGCGAGTGGCTTTCCGTGCAGAAGACGTCTTTCCCTCCATTCTTATTATATCAATCGTTGACAATGAGCATATGGCCAAGTAAGCTACACTACCGGAATATGAAAGCTAAGCTAAAGGTGCACTTATTATTGTTTGTATTCAAATCCTGACTTCAACAGATAAAAATAGCTATTTAACCTGTGTTATTATGATGGTGTCATTCCATATCAATTTGTTTTATATCATCATGCTTATCGTAGAGCTATATTCTGCCTGAGTAACCATCGACCTCCTCTGTACCTTGAGTCCTTACCTTCAGCTTTGTCTTGTTATATTCAATGAGAGGGGAGAGCACATGACAACGTTGGTGAGTTCGCTCTTGCAAGAAAGCTAAGTGATAGATGCCATTACTCACAAAGTGGTTAGAGCCCTGCTTTCAACGTAACTATGTGTGACAGAAAAGAGTGAAAAGCAGCAAGCTTTGTACAGATAAACCGATAATGTATTTATCAAGAATACAAAGAGAAAATAAAATAAAAGGACTTGTACTATTGCGAATTAAATCTCAAAATAATCTTACAATTACAAACACATGCCCGAACAATAACAGTTCTAAATAAAACCTTTAGTCGAATCCAAATTAAGTCAAACGCTGAAGGAGTTGATGTTACTGTGGTGGCCTGCATTTGATTGCTGTACCAACAGTCGTTTGTTGAACCACAGTAATATAATTCCAGGCTTGAATTCACTATAAATCACAGTGAATGTTTATATCCAATCATATTGTTTGTATTGAACACTCTGGATTTACAGGGAAAATAATCACTGAATTAAATTCAACCCAAAAGAAATTCAAAATTGACTCTACTAGATCTTAAATCATGACTAAATAATATTTCCAGTAACAGGATTATATAATCGTCAACTTTATAATATGTCCCATTTAACATTTTCTATAAAAATAAAAAAAACCCTAATGCAAATAACCTTCCGAAGAGCTCTTAATTATTACTAAACAAAATGTTAGTTATAAATAAAATTGAAACATTTAACTTGGACTATGTTCGTTACGCCAAAATATACTGATGGGAAATTCTAATAACCTAGACCAAGACCCAAATTAACATGTCAAATTCTATTGATAATGATTCTGATATTAAACCCATATACAAAGAGAAACTTTTAGCAATGTATTAGTTTTTACAAAATAAAATTTTAATAATTCAGATGAAGTAGAAACTAGTCTTGATTTGGTCCATGTTAAGTTCATGATATAATTTTACATAACATTATCTAGGTTCCATTAATAACGTGTTAAGACCATCATCACATATTCAATATGCACATCGTCTTTGATCATTTCTATTTAGCTTAGTTTTATTAGCAATCAGCAATCAGCAACACGTTTTTTCTTTTTCAGAAATTATGTATAAAAACTCATAGCTCTCATGCATGCTAGCGATCAACAAGTATATCATGAGTCAACAAAATTGCACCGCTCATGGACATCCCGATCACAGAGAGCGCATATGAGAGATAGTACTGATGGCCCAACCACAGCAGCTAATCACTGGATCCACAATCTCTATGTAACAAAGGCTCATACCGGCTCCAACGTAGCCATCCATAACAGCCTGAGGCTATCCAATGCAGTTAAATGACGGCCCAGGCGTAAACAAAGGTAATTCCCTGAGTTCCTGTTATACAGTTCCTTTCTCCCACTCTTGCACAAAAAGACAACCAAGAGACAATACCTTGAAAATGCACCTCTCTAAGCTACTCAGGGCCGTTCTCTTTAGACTCATCAACATTTTACATAATAGATCGAAAAGAAGGGCGTCAAATCTAACCTTGACGTTAAAGCTCACTTGAAAAGGATTACACCATAAGGTTAAAATAAATGTCAACGAGGGCCTACCGATACTCCAGCCGAGTAAAATTGGCGCTGTTGAATGTGCTCGAAGAACAAATGTTAAGGCCGTAATTAATATGGAGGAGTGGCTGGATAGCTTTGCGAACAGGGGACCAGGTTGGCAGCCAGTCAGATACGACGAGGTAAGGCTCTACATTTCGCAGTAACGGTCGTTTTGAGACAAATAGCATATACCCCACGCCCAACCCAAGTAGATCCCATTGATAGCAATCCTTACATATAAAACAACGATGCAAGATGTATTAAACAGACCAGTCTTAATTGGATCATCTATTGAAGCAGAACTAGACTCAGGATTGCCCTGGATGCTTGATATAATATAGGCATTATTATTTATGTAGATCTATCTTCAGAAACAATAACTCTTTTGTGCTCGTTCGCATAAGGCAACTAAAGGCATACTCAACAAAATATCTTACGAAGCCCCTCGCGATTGTACATTTTCATAACTGCTGTAATCTCTGTTGTAGTATGCTCGGAAAATCCAAATTAGTTCATGGAACATTTAACAAACAAAATACCTTGTCAGACTAAGACATAAACAGTTAGGCCAGCTAATGTTGCAGATAATAATCAAGCAGCTTCATGAAGCAAATGTTATTGCTGTCTGGAGTGTATGTGAAGCCCTCGAAATATCTGGTTCATATGTCGTTGTCAACATATTTTTCCACCATAGCCATATCAATATATTTTATGATTTCGTTTTCAGATAACCTTGCTTCAAAACATGACAATGTTACATAGCTTGCTTGGTGCTGATTGATTATGTTTCCTAGCCATATCATATATTGTCTGGATGCCAAGAAATGTAAATAACTCTAATAAGCCTAATGTGGTTGGTATAATGGAAAACCTTACTTATGACAGGGGGTGTGCGAGGCCACGGCCTAACGTCCCGCTTGCCAAAGGAAAGTGAAGCGTCTCTCATAGCCTCTCCTTCCCAGGTGTAGTGATCGCCGCAGGACCACTCTCACGTTCTGCGGGGCAGGAGGTTACTTGCATATGGCGTTTCCTACACTATTGTGTCCACAGCAGCACCTTCACGTGGGGCCCCCTGTTTTAACAGAGCCTGCTGTGTGGCGCGACCGAGCGCCCGGCGGCATAACTGGGTGGGCAGAATGGGCTCGTTAGCCTTGGCAGGCAACCAGTCTAAAAGAAGGGAAACTCTGACTCCAAACCCGGGCAGATGAAGCTCGTTAGCCTTGTCAGGCAATTCATCTAGGAGAAGGAAACTCTAATTCAAAACCCACCAAGTCCCATCCATTGGATTATGGCTCCACTGCCTTGTGGATATCTTCGGGAGAAGGAAAGGCTACGGGAGTAAACCCAGACAGAAAATCCGGAGTGGAGCCCCTAAGGCGGCTGGGGGTCGACTACGCAGCTTCTGCATCCAAACTGGTGCCAAATGTCATGCTCAGCATTCCTTTGGACCCCACCAGCAAGGACGGGATCCTGACGTCTGGGCAGCCCAGGATCTCCATAATCCACGCCCAGGCTTGCGCCCTGGAGAGGACACTCCAGTCTCGCTACTGAGTGAGGAAACAACACGGAAGCTGACATTTTACGGGTTTTAAGTCCCACCCGATTGGCGTAGGGAAGGGGCGCCACGGGTCAGCTTTGACGGTGGGAGGGATCATCGTGTCCCACGGGCCAACTATCGCCAGCCTCAAGCCGAGCAGCCCCCGGTCAACAAGGTGTTGACCCGCCATCGTCTGCCTGCTCCAGTGGGTGTCTGGAGCTCAGTGTGTTGTTCAGCATGACAAGCAGACGGTAATTCCACACCAAACAAAAGAAACAAGAAACCAATAAAGAAGACTCCAGCTCTTCGATTTGCAAGCTGGAATGTGCGCACCATGTGTACAGGCATCTCCGACGTCCTCAGAGAACTGGACGACACCAGAAAGACGGCCATCATCGATAGAGAACTCACCAGACTAAATATCAGCATAGCTGCCCTCCAGGAAACCAGGCTCGCCTCTAGTGGCTCCCTCAGAGAGGAAAACTACACCTTCTTCTGGAAGGGTCGAGAACCGGAGGAACCCCGCCAGCACGGAGTAGGGCTTCGCCATCAAAAACAATATTCTGGCCTCGGTTGAACCTCCCACAGGGGGCACTGAGCGTCTCTTGTTCATCCGCCTCACCACTGTTTCAGGTCCTGTCAACATCATCAGTGTCTACGCCCCAACCCTCACGTCGTCAGAAGATGCGAAGGATCAGTTTTATGGCCAGCTGGATGAACAGATTAAAGGATGCCCCAAAAACGAACCACTATTCCTCCTCGGCGACTTTAATGCCAGAGTAGGTGCGGACCACGAGTCATGGCCTACCTGCCTCAGATATCATGGCACTGGAAAGACCAACGAAAACGGTCAGAGACTGCTCGAGCTGTGCACCTACCAAGAGAAGAGCAGAGAGCAAGGTCAACCACTCTACATGATGTTCATCGACCTCACCAAGGCCTTTGACTTGGTCAGCAGGAAGGGCCTTTTTGAATTTCTGAGTAAGAATGGTTGCCCCCCAAAACTCCTCAGCATGATAATCTCTTTCCATGCAGATATGAAGGGAACAGTCCTGTATGATGGATCCTCCTCAACCTCCTTCCTAATTAACAGCGGCGTGAAGCAGGGCTGCGTGCTGGCACCAACACTTTTGGGATCTTCTTCTCCCTGCTCCTGTCCTACGCCTTCGACACGTTCACGGATGGCAGATATCTACACACCAGGTCCGACGGGATGCTGTTCAACCTGGCACGACTGTGCTCAAAGACCAAAGTGAGAGCTGTGCTCATCAGGGAGATGCTTTTTGCAGATGACGCAGCTCTTGTGACCCACACCGAGGAAGCCCTCCAGAGACTGGGAGACCCTTTTGCTGATGCCTGCATGCAGTTTGCTCTCACCATCAGCTTGGAAAAAACAAATGTCAACGTGCAAGATACCACCATTGCCCCTTCCATCAAAATCAATGGTGTCACCCTGGAAGCAGTCAACAACTTTACCTACCTAGGGTCAACCATCAGCAACACTCACCAGAAAGACGGCCATCATCGATAGAGAACTCACCAGACTAAATATCAGCATAGCTGCCCTCCAGGAAACCAGGCTCGCCTCTAGTGGCGACCATCAGCAACACTCACTCGATTGATATGGAGCTGGACAGAAGGATTGGAAAGGCAAACACCATCATGGCTCGATTAACAAAGAGGGTGTGGGAAAACAACGCGCTGACAGAGCACACCAAGGTCCGAGTCTACCAGGCCTGCATTCTCAGCACCCTTCTATATGGAAGTGAGACCTGGAGTACCTACATGAGGCAAGAACGCCGGCTCAACTCCTTCCATATACGGTGCCTGAAACGCATCCTTAAAATCAGCTGGCAAGACCGCGTTCCACACAGCGAGATCCTGCAGCGTGCAAGTACTCCCAGCATGTACTCCCTGCTGAGCAAACGCCGCCTTCGATGGCTGGGACACGTCCGACGCATGGAGGATGGAAGGCTGCCAAAGGACATCCTATATGGACAGCTGGCCACTGGCACAAGAAGAGTCGGACGCCCCTCACTCCGTTTTAAGGATGTATGCAAGAGGGACATGAAGGCATGCAACTTTTAACCCGATGGCTGGGAAGAGCTGGCTGAGGGCCGAGATACCTGGAGACTGACGGTAAACAATGGCATATCAGTCGCTGATGCGAGGAGAGGCCAGTTGGCGGCAGAGAAACGTAAGAGAAAGAAGAACGCGGCAGCAACCACAGTAACGCAGACTTCCCAGTATATCTGCACCAACTGCAATAGGGACTGTCACTCACGTATAGGCCTGCACAGCCACAGCAGACGATGCCAACAGAGACAGACAACACCCCAAGGGCGCTATTCGCATGGTCTTTCGAGACTGAGTCTCCAATGATGATGATGACTTATGACATCTTTTTGATATTCGATCAGTTGTTAGAGTCAACTGTCATACTGAGATTGATTTAACAGAAGATACCGTATTCTGCAATCTGTATATCGCCCTTGCCACAGTACTGAAACTACTCTTCTAAAAGTAGTTAATGACATTCTCTCTGCGTTGGATAGCAGAAAGATTACAGTCCTCACCCTCCCTGATTTGTCTGCAGCATTTAACACAATAGACCATGATATATTACTTCACCGTCTCCAGCATGTATTTGGCATTCATGATACAGCCTTACTGTGGTACAAGTCCTACTTGGTCAACAGGACACAAATTGTACACTCAGTCGCTCTCAAGTGTCATAGATCATCATCCAGTGTCTCACCCATTGTACGCTGATGACACACAAATATACAAATCTAGCCACCCAACTGAAGTTGATGTTACCATCCAAGGTGTAGAGAGGTGCATTTCTGATGTGAAATTATGGATGACATGTAACAAGCTGCAGATGAATGATGATAAAACTGAGGCCATTCTGATCACAAGACAAAGACTTTCTAATTCACATCCTTTACCTCAAACAATAACTATAAGCAACACCAACATTTAATTCACACAATCAGTACGAAACCTAGGTGTTACTCTGGACAGTACTCTCTCACTGCACCAACATGTCATGAACATATGCAAGGCTGCATATCTTGAGCTGAAACGCATCAGCTCAATTAGCAAATATCTTTCACTTGATGCCACTAAAACACTTGCGTGTTCATTAGTACTTTCGAGAATAGACTTTTGTAACTCAAAGCTTAAAATGCGCCGGTTCTTGTTTTTGTTTTATATATTTCTTTGTTAATCGTCATATTATCAGATAGATGATTTAAATTCACAGCCACATTGTCACATGTGCGGACGACAGTCGCTTTCGGTCATAGAAAACTATGATGCGGAAAGAAATTCATACACACTTGCACGATCTTGGCATCGTGGTTGTTAAATTTCCGTATGATTTATTTGGGAGTACAATGAAGAGTGGACCTTGGTGGTCTGAACTAACTATACAAGAACATTATACAGCAAATAAGATATGACTATTTTACTAAATAGTTTAATTCTAGATGATATACTTGAGTATAGTATAGAATCAATGGAAAGCAGTGTGTGAATTCTTTTTACTCGCCCGTGTAATGCAATAAATATGTATCTCTTGTACAATGACGATAGCAGCATGGTCATTAATGGTAAAGTTAATCTTTCATGAAAGTCACATAACTTCTGCATCGTAAATAAATACAGAACACAAAAATGGGTACATATTACAAGTGCTACAATTTCAGGTCTTATCAACTGGGTCAATATAAAACTGCATCATCGTATGACGTTTATCAGAAGAAAAGAAACTTCGCCATATTTTATTCGACCCTTTTTATTAATGTCATCAAGAGGAATTGATGTGATAAATTTTTCGCGTAATATTTCTGTTAACAGTGTTCTATTTTTATGCACTGTTCAGAATAAAAATATATCTAGAATAAGATGTGAGTGTGTCTTACAAAACTGTGTACAGTGCATGTATTTTACGCATACAATTTGTATGCTGGTAATTTTTGTGTTACGCAATTGTTTAGACACTATTGTCAGGCAGATATAATTGATGAACAAGTCTACGATTCGTGGAATATCCCACGACAAAACCCTTACCAGTTGGACCTCTGATAATTTAATTCACTCAATTCGCCAAATAAAGTGAGCAAATTTAGAACTACAGAAACAGATCAAAATGACACTTAGCCAGACATTAGTTGAAGAGCTTCAGAGGTTAGAAGCCATTTGTAGAACAACGGTCTCCATTGAGGAGAAAGTTTGACAATTACACGCAGAAATAACGTCAACTTTAGATACGTTCTTAAATGTGTTTGTCTGCTTTAAATATAGATCGAATACGTATATTTTTGTGTTTCAATATTTTAGACGCATCTTAGTCAACCACTTAATTTACACAACGTAGTTTACCGCGAATGACTTATTACCTGATGCAAAGGGAGGTCAGTCTTTGTCTTTTCTACCTTCAAATAGATGTCGATAGGTTTATTTTTGATCTTATTTTTAAAGATATTTGCCTGTGATGTTAATTTGGAAGTATTGTAACCACCAAGAGTGACAGAATCAAAGTTGAATCTGTATTCCTTCGGTCACCATCTATCAACAATCTCATTTTCCTCTGTGGAGAGAACGCATATCTTCTGACATGTTCTTTGGCGTGGATCTCCGTGTTCGACTATCAAAAGATAAGATAAAGGTGACATTAGACGCATATTGTTGCCGTACTCAGCTAACAACATTCACAACGATATTTGGCTGGGGAAGATCTTTGGATAACAACACCCCCTAAAAGATTTTTAGATCAACATTGATCACTAAGTGAAATACAGTTTCTAAATGTGTAGTTTCACCCAAAATCATATCCTGGTGCACGTCATAATCGACATCTTAAAGTTCATCTCCAACTTCGATTAAATATATATAGTGTACCTCCGTTCATCACAAGCATGAAACTAGTTTTGAAGGGAGTTCATTTTCAATAGGAGCAACATTATTCTAGATAAAACCGTTCCATCTTATCGTGACATGAATTGTAGTCGAACAAGAGCTTTTCATAAAACAGATTAGATATGGGGATACTTTATTGCAATCTGTTGCATTATCCATGTGAAAAAGAATTTTAATCAATGTGGATAATATCATTTATTGCTATATGTGACTTTGATGTCTTTATTTCGTTACAAGATGGTACATACATGGAAGATCTAATTACAGTATACTTATCAGCCTAATGGATTCTATAACGACAGTTTAAGTATATTCACACACACACACACACACTATATATATATATATATATATATATATATATATATATATATATATATATATATATATATATATATATATATATATATATATATATATATATATATATATATATATATATATATATATATATATATATAGATAGATAGTGTGTGTGTCTGTGCATATTGGCAAGAAAACGAGGAATGATATTTATTAATTTTAATGAATTTTCTATGTGAATTTAGAAAATGAGATACAATAATTAAGCTATGGAATTATTTTCGTTCTGTTCCAGCCTTGTCGTAACATTTATCCTCAGACAGATTATATGGAAGACAACTATGTATCAGTTTATCCCAGTCTTCCTGTGTATTACCAATTTATAGGCACACATTCTTACTTGCATAAGAATCTCTCTCTCATGAATATAATAATTGAATCATATTCCATTTAGAATATGTATATGTATCTGAGGTGGCATGAACGCAGCTTTGAATATCTTATATTTTTTTATTTTGGTTGTTTTGTTTATTTGTTGTTATATTTTTACTTTCTCTATTTGTTCGGTTTTTAGGTTGTTGCATCCGCAGTAATCTCTTACAAGGTTATACGGATTCTACAGTCTAGTTGTATTATAATACCGCTCGTCTCAGTGTTTCATTTGTTAGCATTGTTACTTGATATATTTTGTTCGAAGTTATATTGATGTAGATACATAGTTTAGGTTGAGTCTGTTCAGTATATAACAATGATGTTTACGGCGGTTGCAGCCTCAAAAAATATCTGTATTATATGCTATGTCTCATTGTTCAATTTCTTAGCACGTTTACGCTATAGACTTTGTCCACATTGTTATGCTATGCTCTAAATGCATAGCAAGTGTTTGTTTCACTAATATCATTTATGTTCAATACAAAGCAAGAAAGTGGCCAGCATCAAACACAACGTTTGTCTTTGTTTTAATTATCTACCCATATACTTTGACTTTGCAATATTTGCACGACTGACCTAGGGTATTCTGTCCTTTCACTCTCTACCTCTTGACTATATCGATGTCGGAAAGCGTAGGTTGGTGCATGTACGTTTCAATTTAAAATCTCAAAACAAGTTAATAATACAAACCATCGTTCTCATTCACTTTCGTTGTGACAATAACTTGCACCCCTCTTCTACGTGGGCATGAACACACACACACACACACACACACACACACATATATATTTAGCGAATTTCCGAATGCTAGATAACTTGATGTTCAAATGATTGTGACTTCTTTTAAACGAAGTAATTGCTAATGACAAGCAGCTTTATATTGAGTTGACCCCTTCACATATGTTGAAATAATCTAACTTGAATTAATATATAACCCCATATTTTGATATGTTCCAGTTAGTTAAATTGCCACAATATGTTTTGCTAAAAATGTTTGATAGGAAGCAAATGAATCTCACTTGTTTCCTGTATGTAAAGTATGCGAGAGTAGATGCACCTTGGTAATTGATATAGCTACTGGATGCTTTTGGTCTGTCCAGCTATTAAACCGTCTCTCACTACCCGTGCGTCTGTAATACCTACGTTTGTCCGTGTTTGTATTAATGCATGTTATAGTTTGTTACACGAAACATTTGGGTCAACGGACAGTAGGGGAAAGTCATTTATTTTAATGATAATAATAATTTGGATTTAAATCAGAATTCGACTTCCATAGTGAATTTTCTATGCAGTTCAAACTTCACCGACATCTGTTTGCATACATTCTTGCTATTACACGTGAACGGCATTAAACATTTAAAGGACTCACGGTACTAATTCCACTCCAATGGTAAACATATGGAAACACTGTCATATTCAAAATTCAATAACTTAAAATTTATGGGTGCTGATAATGACACCTATAATTTTTCGTGCACATCTAACCTTGGATCAAGCTTATGTGTGGAGAACACCATATGACCCGCGGCAATTTGTTTACATACATGTGCATGAAACACGTGTTATTGATTCTGCACCAAATGAATCAGGTGCTACTTTCAGTATTGAGTACTCCTGAGTCAAGCCTGTAAAAATGCTATAATTGCATCAGTAGAAATTTGTCAATATTTTTTTTACATTACATATAGGATAAGCTCTCAAAAGATATTTTTCCTAAAATTTTAATTTTCATTATTAACCAATTATGGACCACCAAACCTGTAAATACTCTATTATTTCTTCACCCATTTCTAGACTGGTTCACAGTTCTTCCGTATAATTAGTACCGTATGTCCTATAACCAGATTTAATTTTTTTTGAAAAAGTTGTATTTTACTCCTTGATATTAGAGCATAATTGTAAGAAAGAATTGGCCATGCTTGTGCATGGATAATAGTGCAATAGCATTTTATGTGATACCAATATCTGTAGTTAAATTGCATCCGCATTACATGTTGCTGTGTTGTATTGTACTTATTAATGGCTTATTCTTGTTATTAAAATAATTGTTTTCTGCCTTTGTATCTTCATGTTATCTTTCTATGGCATGCATGCTACATAAAAGAAACACAAGCATGCTGACATCAGCAAGTATGACATCACAGGTTATCAAATTACATGACGCATTGTATTTTCATCTCTCACTGGCTATAAGACAAGTTTTAAATGTTTTAAATTTCAAAATTGCATTTCTTTTCTTGCTGACTCTCACAGAAATAACATACAGTGCATCCCTATTCACATCAATCAAACAAAACAAATAAGTGTGCCACATGACAGGTCAAAATGATACGAGGCCATTGCCCGTTTGTGACTAAAACAAATACACACACCCATGAAGCATCAAGAGATGCTGATATTCCAAACTTATTTAAACTATCATCACATGTGATTCATGACCCCCAAATGTTAATAAAAAGGTATAAAAGCCAAGGAAGAGTTCCATAAGCTGTATTATACTGAATAATTAAATAACATAGTGCTACTTTTTAGTATAAAACTATGGGGAAGGGTGAATAAGCAAAGAATAGACAGAGTAATTTCTTCAAGCCTAGTAATGTTCCCCACAACAAAGGGGGTGGGGGGAATGTGTATCAACCCAAATAACACATCAACATGAGGTACGTTACATAAGGACATCAAGAGACAAATTTGAAAAAGCTATCCAAAGTTCCTATAATGCTGACATTGATGTTGGAGACAGAAAGTGTATGCACAAACTATTATGACTCAAGCTGTTAAGTATGCTGGAGGTGGAGAAATGTGTGAAAAACTTTGCTATGCCAAGACAAGTTCATGTCTCTATGCAGTATGCAGACACTGATAAAAATTGTCACTGAATACACTACTTGTTAAATTTAAGTAATAGAATTGAATTGCATATTGAAGTTGTCTAATACATAAACATATACCTACATTAACCCAAAGCTCATAAAAAGTTAAGAAAAAGTCTAAAATCATTACTGTGGCTGCTTTCCACTATAAGCAGTGTTAAATTACTTACTTTTTAATATAAAGCTGAAAAAATGCATACATTATTGAACAAAAGAGAAACAAAGCAAACATTGCAATCACTCAGTTACAGTCAAAGGGGAGGTAATACACCTTGATTTGGCAAACCAAATAGCAAGCTCTAATTTACAGCTAAATGATTCCTTACTATTACTTGATGGTAAGAACAGAGCAATGTAGGTTTTATAAATAGCTTTTGTTTCAAATATGAAACCATATTTCTGACATGAAGCTTGTTTTCATTTATTCACAACAACATATATGGTGAACAAAACACATATCGCTTAGTGCACGCAGTAATCAAATGCTGAGATTTGGAATAATGTGTTCTGAGACCACAAGTTGCAACACCCTGAGTATGAAGGTTTTCTATCATGGGACTTGGTACATGAAGAAAAAAGAGATCTGGTTTGGTGGGAGAGAGCAGTATGTTCACCATGCAGTTATACATCAAAAATGTTTCAACTGTATGAAGAGAGGTTGGGGAAGAAAAACTGCCTGTGTAAAGAATGCAATACAGATAGGACTTTTGCAGAGTTATATTTGGAATGAAGGGTTGAAAACTATTATTTTAAGTGAAAATATCCCTCCCTGCTCCCTCAACAAAAGGAATGCAGAAACGTTCCAATACTGTTTACCCAAAAATGTAATTTACCAATATGAGAAACATGCTGAACATAGAATAGGTGTCAAGGAGTTTAATTCTAGGATAAGAAATAAGACCGGTATAATTGATATTCAATGTGACTCGACATATAATAATTCAATTTACAGGTTGAGGCAATGCAGCATGTGCAGTTTTGTGCACAGTCCTTATTTTTACAATGTTCTCTGCTTTGATCTGCTGAGTGTGTCTCTAAAGTTAAATGATCAGTACTAATACATAAGTGATTGTGACATAAGTGGCTTACATATAAAATCTCCCCCACCCCCACCCCCTTTTGGGGAATTGTTGCATGTGTTAAATGGTATTTAACCATATAGGCCAATCTATGGGTACCATCATATGAAATTCTGCCATCAGGCCATACTATGCTCTTTTCCCTATGGCCTGAGCTATCTACTTCCACTCTCCCGTGTATAAAACCATCCCCATCTGTCTTTTGTATAGACTTTTTCTCCAAAACCACATTCAAACCATGATAAAAAGACTCCATTATGATTGTCATATGTAAAAACCACCGAATTGATACCCTGTATGCACGTGGTAACCATGGAAACAACAAACTCCTATTATGGTATAGGTCGCATATAGGACTCACGGTACTAATTCCACTCCAATGGTAAACATATGGAAACACTGTCATATTCAAAATTCAATAACTTAAAATTTATGGGTGCTGATAATGACACCTATAATTTTTCGTGCACATCTAACCTTGGATCAAGCTTATGTGTGGAGAACACCATATGACCCGCGGCAATTTGTTTACATACATGTGCATGAAACACGTGTTATTGATTCTGCACCAAATGAATCAGGTGCTACTTTCAGTATTGAGTACTCCTGAGTCAAGCCTGTAAAAATGCTATAATTGCATCAGTAGAAATTTGTCAATATTTTTTTTACATTACATATAGGATAAACTCTCAAAAGATATTTTTCCTAAAATTTTAATTTTCATTATTAACCAATTATGGACCACCAAACCTGTAAATACTCTATTATTTCTTCACCCATTTCTAGACTGGTTCACAGTTCTTCCGTATAATTAGTACCGTGTGTCCTATAGCAATACGATAAAACAAGAGCTGAATTTTGTTTTCGGTCGATACAAGTATTTCTTCCACACTGAAAGATTATCCTTACCTAAGCCTGCTACCTAGGTGAACATACGTCTCTAGAGGTTGATAATCCTTTCATCTATATCATCAAAAATGCACTAATTGAATGATATCAAACATGCAGAAAAAATATGCAGAGGATACAACTGTGTCTTGTGTTAAAGACTTTTGTTTCGAGCAAAATACTTGAAAAATAATTATTCTGGCTTCTTAAGGTATCGCGTAGTAAAGTGATCTGCATCAAAACCTGATATCATATAAAACAAGCAGAAATCTCCTATACATTCTGTCCTTATACGTTCTATTTATACGCTTGCTGATTTGAAGACTTGCTTGTATAAAGACCGCAAGCATAATGTGATACTTTACGATTATTTCACTTCCAAAATTCCGACAGATTCGATGTGACCTAAAGCAAATTAAAAAGAATATATACATTCCAACGTACATTACCTTCTATTTTTCGGGTTTACATTTCCTCCTTATATAATGATAAGATTATTAGGTCCCTTTAGATATTGTTCACTAGTTTTTATAATTTTAGTTAGGAATTTGTACACTACAACTGTACATATTCTTCCATTTTTTCAACTGTACATTGTTATTAAAGACATTTTTGTTGCATCTTAACAAAAAAGCTATTTCGCTTGATTGTGATTGTTCTTCCCAAAGGTCTGAATTTAATGTTCAGTTCATATAAAGTTCTGAACAACCTTTTTTATCTAAGACATTTCCAACTTTTAATTTTTCAAGTTTCTGAACGTTTCTTGTTCTTCTTGCTGAAATTATTAATTTAAGAGCATCCTTTTATCTATTGCATATCATTGAACGAGCATTATCATTCTTTTTTTTCTCATTTTACTTTGTCTTTAATAATGAATTTTACTTACTGGCATGAATTCCTTATTACTTAAAATTTACACGAATACACTTATAATTAGGTGTGAGATATTTTATTTGGTATTTGTAATCTAGAAATATATTACATCTCTGACATTCATTGCATACGCTTACTTGAGAAATCCTTCATTTCGTACTAGGTTTTAGATTTGTACTACTGCTGGTTAACGAATTCGAAGGAGGAGCTGGATAATTTAAACATAACTGTGACAGATACAGGGATGCAAAAGAACACTTCAACATGACCGTATATAATCAGAATTGTAATTTCTGTAATGCTTCATTTATCGATCTTGTTTTTATGGGAGGTTATTTCAAAACTCGCATGACATTGTTGGACTCGCACTATGAATCGCACGCACATCGTGAGGAATTTCTTAACTTAAAAGTTGTATCAAAGTCAGGTTCGTGAAACTTATAAACCAATTTGTGCGCTGAATCGATGCTCTGGTATGACTTGTTCAATGACAAAATTGTGTTAACTTTTCAGCACGATCGGGTCACCAAGAGAGAAATAGATGATATTTTTCTGTAGATGAAAAGGAAATATTACACTAGTGAAACGGACAACGTATTATCACGAGTGACTTCCCTTAAATCTACTTGGTAAAACGTAGAATTGAGATCATGTATGTATTCGTTTTGCTGACCATCTTGGGAAAGAGATTGATATTACCCAGGTATTTTCTTTAATTGTTTTTATTTACAAAAAGGAACACATGTGCATAATATTATGCATATGACAGAAATCACCAACATAATCTACAAAACCGCAAACTGGTACAGTTGAAAAAAGTTGAATGATTAGCGAATACGAGCTTATAGTCAATTATTAAAAATAACTTTCAGGCTTGAAAACCTATTTCTCAAATAAGACTGAATTCTCATTTAGTATTAGCCTTAGTATCTTTCGACTCAAATGGCTTTTTATTTTGCCATCATATTATTTTCATTTTATCGCTAAAACAACGTGTTCGTAAGGTCGAGTGATTCTGATATATTACATGTATCGAATCTGAGCATGTAATTCTCTATTGAGGCATTTGTGACAACTTAATAAATTACGGACACATGTACTGTTTTCCTTACCCATACTGAAAGTCTTTGACATTTTAAATACAGTAAAACTTTTCAAGTTTATACATCTTTGCTTGGTTTTCAAATATAACATGTATTGCATTATTATAGAAAATTAAATGGATGTCATCTCTTATTATTAAACACGAAGAATGGTACTAATAATAGATGTTTTGTCCCCCTGATAAGTACTTCAATAATGAATTGTTCTTTATTTATGTTCAGAAAGGCCTATCACGACGACGATTTAACAAAATGGGTCATAATATATATATATATATATATATATATATATATATATATATATATATATATATATATATATATATATATATATATATATATATATATATACAAACCTTTCTTTTCTTAAGTACGAAGCAATGGATCGTCTCATTCGTTGTCGTTTAATTCATTCACTGGCACAACATATTTGTTCGTGTAGCTAATAGTAATGCTAACGCTTTTCTACTGGAATGGGTACTTCCTTGATATGAAACCTGTGACAGACAAATGGACATGGCCATCACCTTATAGACCAATGATTACTCAACCAAAGTTTTTATTGCGGACAAAAATGCTACTTTTGTAGACATACTTAGCTTCGATGCGGACAAAGGCTTAACATAAGCTTTCAGTATTAACTACGAATAGAAAATATGACATTTTCTTTTTAAATAGGCAACGCTATTTAACAGAGCATGATGTGTGGAAACAAAAATCCCCAAAACTTTAGATGTTCTTGTTCTAACAAATCCCAGTTGTAAGTTTGCATCACAGTTTGTCCAATTTTTTATAATGCATATCAATCTGATTTAACCAAAGGTTTTCTCAGATAAATACGTTTTACATGCGTTTAATATATACTGATATTTACTACGATGACAATGTTGTCATTAAGAGCAGTAAATAAACAAATACTTTAAACATGGTCATGTCAGGATTACCTAAATGACTGTCTCACTTAGACATGCGTACATGCAAACCATCATCATTTATAACATGTCTTACTTAGACACGTGTACATGCAAAATATCACCATTTATAACATGTCTCACTTAGACATGTGTACATGCAAAACATCACCATTTATAACATGTCTCACTTAGACATGTGTACACGCAAAACATCACCAACTATAACATTTATATAGACATTTATCCCTAGTAATGTAACTTACATATGAATGCAACACATTAGTATATTTTTATTCCATTACAACTGACAAAATACTTTAAACTTAGCTAAGTAAATAAAGGTTTTCTTGCATGCATTTGACTCCGTCATCATTTTCATCTTAAGTTGTCTTTGTTAGTGCTGTCATTCAGATGCTCGTGCAAAATATGAATAACTCTGACCCTTACATTCTATCCATAATGCTACAATGTTCAAGACGTGCGTTAAAGGGATTTGTTTTGTCTTAAATTATGAGGGGTTAATATAATTTCGGAATTTACATTTAAATTTATCCTACATACCTGTTCCTGCTTTAAGGTTTGATGCATTTAAATAAACAGAGAAGAATCTGAATATTTATTGATGTGATCTATGGGCCCTTATATAAATGACTTAGTTTGTTAAACTGAGTTCGACACATGATCTTTCTTCTGTTATAAAGCTCTCAGCTCTTTGTGATGATTAGCATATGACCATGTACTGGTTCCTCAAAATGCCGTGTGCGGACACTACACACTGTGTTATTTAGTATGTATGAGATGATCAACACTGAGTACAACCAGTGAGACAGTACGTGTGGGCTATCGGTCTTTGAACGCAGTATATTGGATAGTATCTAGGTATCTACTACAACGTATGGCGTGTTTGACAGCAAATATTGGGTGTTGTGTAGCAGATAACTACTTATTTGTTACACAAATCGCTGTGACTACTATGTGTGTGGTACTAGAATGTGCGGTATGTTGTTCGCAGCACAACGTGTTGTATTGTATATGTGGGTATATGTAACTACACTGGATGGTAAATATGGAGTTTTAAAGGAGAAAACTAGGTATTGGTCACTACACGTGTTGGATAGTTACACGTGGTAGACGTATCACTACACACGTCTGGTGTGACCATTTATGTGCTATTGGATAACAGATAACTACGTGTTTTAGTAGAATTTCATACAATGTCATGCTGCTCTTGCACCTCCGAATACCTCACAATATTTCATTTAACTTGTCCTCCAGTGTTCATATCCTTCTATACAGACCGTGTGATATTAATTTCCCATTGTGCACTATATTGCTCATATTACTACTTATCAACATCTGGGGTTTTGTTTCTTCAGTTTTTGTTACTTATGAATGGCTTGACATGAGATCTATATTTGCATTTATTACGCATACGCATGATATCTTGCTGATTCGTTCAGACTGATATAATACTTTACAGATGCCTCATTTAAAGAAGCAATATATGTGCCCAAGTTCACTTTTTCATTGAACAAGCGCATTATTTCAGCGAAAATATTATTGAAAACATGTTGATATTATTTATACATATTACTATTGAATGTCTTTATAAAAATTATTGGAAAGAAGGCATTGGCACCTGCAATGGAGCCATCATCCGCTTCCATCGTATTTTAATGAAGATCCTACATATCATCATCAGTCTATTCTCAGCCTTGATTGTAAAAACAATATATATATATATATATATATATATATATATATATATATATATATATATATATATATATATATATATATATATACTGTCTGTGTTATGGGGAGATATGAAGATTTTTCACCCATGGTAGGTTATGTTTCACGAAGGCGATATAGATCAGTTGATGCGAATTAAGAAATCTTGATTTCTTCCTAAACTAGAGCAATACATTTTCATTACACCGGACTACGCAAGACAACGGGATTTCGTTGGGATGACACGCTGTTGTGTTCCCCGATACTTTAATTTATATGTGTCAGTTACTGACATTATAATGTTTACGAGGTAAGTAATATTTTTTAGTTTTTATATTCACCTTCGAGTCACGAACTCTTGTGTATTTTCGTCTATGAACTTATTTCACTTCGAATTAATATACACATGTTGCAAGAACGTTTTTCTGCACGGATAGACCTATGAATGTGTTAGTACTTAAGCGTATGTAAAATAATTATTTAATAATAGCATTTTCGTTCATTAGTTGCTGAATTATAACCTGGACTTGTGTGCTTTTAATGACTTTATTTCAGCAATCAGAATAAAATACAGATCTTAATGTCTTTGGTGTTTTTCTTTATTCCTTCATGACTGAAGACAATCACGATATGGTTCATATTAAGGATTATAAGCAGCCAGATATTTTCCAAAATATCGCAGGAGCATTGCTGACACTTTCGTCTCGGTACAGAATGCGTTAGGGAACCACGGTTTTCCCCAACAACGACATATTTTAGTCCCTATCACCCTGTCTTCCCCGTACCGAATAACGCTTTTCCCGTATGCGCAAGTTCTCCCTGGAATTAGAAACAGAAACTTTACTATTTATATGATCTAACAGTTTTCAAGAAAATTAATATAATTCCTACTGATGTATACGGATAAACAAGTGAAAAGTGAAGACAATATCAATTACAAATGTTCTTTTTTAACCTCTTTTAGTGTTTATATATAATAATAATAATAACAATAATAATGATAATAATAATAATGAGGACTTCATATAGCGCCTAATCGTTAGAAGCTCTAAGCGATTTACAACATTATACAACACCTATAAGATAAAACACATATATAATGATATGATTACATAAACAAACACCATGAAATTAGAAAACATAAAAAATATGCTGAAAATATTTAAGGTAGGAAACATTATCCACGTACCCTCCCGTTTGTCACTAACACTGTCGACTTATTGGCGTTTCAAAAGAACCAGATCTTTTGGATATAAAGATACAGATTGTGGAATGTCCTTTTCTGCTTTCTAGAACAGAAAAGTCCTTTTCAGTATACAAATTCGTCTTCTTCCAATATTTGTAATGCCTTGTTTGAATAATTCTAAAACAAACAGAACAAATCAAAAGGGGGAACTCATTTATAAGCGTGCTCAGTGAAATGTAACACCAAATTTACGGATTTTTTTTAATACATATGTTGCTTGTAAAATATAATCGCTATTGCAAATATTGTGATCTTGTTTAAATATGGTGACCGTGTTTCTCAAGAAACTCCCATTTGATGCGAAACGCTAACAAGTTGACAGTATTTCGGACCTCCAGTCGTAAATCAATATAGAAATTATTAATTAATGAACGGAAAGAAAGTTTTGGGTATTTTAATATCTTTGCTGCCTTTTGTTTTTACAATCGGTAGTGAAATCAAACAAACGGGAACGGGATGTACGTTAGAAGATTGCAAACCTTCAGGAAAGCTAAAAGTTTCATTATATTGCCTACATGTATGCGTGTGTGTCTGTATGTGTGATTTTGATTTTAACGTAGCTTTTTTACATAATTTCTCAGTCATATTTCTACAATGTTTCCAGTGTGGCACTATGTAATGAAGTCTAGCACTGAGGCATCAGGCTGCAGATATGTAGCATCATGTCTCCCCCCACCCCCGCCACATTATCCTAAAACCAAGCCGACCAGTCCTAACACTAACTTCTAAGTGCTGAGCGCCAAGCGAGGCTGTTAGTACCATTTTTATAAATCTTTGGTCAGACTCGGCCGGGGTTCGTACCCGCGACCTCCCGCATCCGATTTTGACGCTGAAATCACTTAGGTCATCACATATGTACATGGATGCAATAACACGATTGATTCTCGATCCATAAACCGTTAAAAGGCACTATTTGTCGATTTATAGTCGGTGTCCCTGGTTACTACACGTGAGGGACAATCACGGAACTCAAAGAACAGCTTGTAATAATGCCAGTGTATTCGTAGAATGAATCGGATATAACAACCAAAAACAATACTCTTATTAAATCAGATACGTTTGGGCTGCTTTGAGGCGATGTTGTAAGCTCTTTTTTTAAATTACTAAATTAAAAGTATCGATTGAGATTATAATTCAACAAAGTTGTCATGTTGAAAATAAATATGAAATGATTGATAATATGTGACTAACTACTAATCGATCATTTCTAAATTGGAATGTATATGTGTATACAATGGTGAGAATACGACTCCTTGCAATACGCCTGGTGTTTATATCTTCCATTTTTATCGGCATGCGTGTAAGTTTAGATGTAGCACGCTGAGTAATATAGCTTTTGTCAGGGAAATATCTGCGTTCTTTGGTTTCTTACATTCTCTTTCTGTTCCCCTCACCCAATATGAGTTTCACATAATCCAAATTGCTACTATTTTTGTTCTAATTATTTATCACGTTATCAGTTTGTAATGTACGTCTGTATGTTTATTCTTTGTTCACGTGTAATTACACTAACTCACCATTTAGACATTCGGGACAGCACTTTCCTTGTGGAATGACGGGGTCAACACACTGAAGCTGAAGATCCAGGCATTTCACAGGTTCCACTTTGATGCTACCATCTGGCTGGCAAACCTGTGGCCTACATGTCGAACTCATCACAATTTGGCCTAAATAATAATAATAATAATAATAATAATAATAATAATCTTCGTCATTGTTATGATCATCTTTCATTATTTTTGACTCCAATAATTATTGCATGACTCAAATTTACTCGTATATAACACACTTGCAGAGATAATGTGAATTTTGTTTTAAATCTTAAGGAATTTGATGTAAAGAAAACTTTAATTGGTATTGAAACAACGCCTCGAAGCTACCAACTGGTTACCAGAGAATCGCTCATTTCAAATTAACGTGAAACTAAAGTATATTGAAATGGATACGTACAATAGAAAATAATGTCGAAGACAACAATGAATGCTATTATTTAAACTGGTTTGAGGGCAAAATAAAATTGAAATAATAGACTTTCTTCTACTCAGTTTTAATCATATTAAATCGCCTGCAGATGTTTTAAAATTATAAGTGTTATACACATATGAGAGCCAAATTTAGGTAGTGCCAATAAAAGAACGTTATACAGTTATCGTTTGATAAACTGTTTACTCTTTAGGTTCAAATAGTAAAGTCTACTACAAAACACAAACAAATCAACAAACACAAAACAGCAGCAGCAACAACAAGAGCAAAATACTTCTATTGCAGATTATTGAAGCTTGTCTTTTGCTATAACTATGAATGGAAGTGAGGACAATTCAATGCAAGTGCACCTTGTTCATGGTATAATGTTTTCCTGTACGGTAAGCTTCAACATTTTTTCATCAAAAGTTTAAAGTTTGACATGTTGTAGTGCCAAACGTAATCTCCTTATATTAAACTCCACTATGTAGCAAGAGTTATCAGACATTTCAGTTTTGAAATAACTTCAAGACAAGGAAGGACAGCGTGACTCTGCGTCATGTGAATGTATCACAATTTGGGAAATGGGAAATGCACTAATCTACAAATTGACAAAGTACATAAAGCAAAGAACAGCAATGACAATGACATGGTTGTTAAACGATCACCCACCACATAAGCGATGATCACTGATGCTACCATATCATACACATGAATTTAAGTTCCCGATGGTATTAATATGAAATACGCCTAAAACATCACGAATATACAACGTTTATGCTCTTGTATATCCTTGCAGCAAGGAACACATAGTCAAATACCGGGTAGATAGCGTTTGTAACCCCGCATACACTGGCATAAAGGACAGCAGCTTTCTTTGGGATGCACACGGTATTTGCATGTAATGTTGGGGCAGTCGATGGTCTCGCAGGTAATTGTTCCATCAGGTTGACACATGCACGGGTGGCACGGGTCGTTATTAATAATTTCTCCTGTAAAAGTACAACAACGGATAATTGTTAATGTTTGTGATACCGTCGTAAACTGTGACGAGAAAATTGGCTTTTCATTTAGCATGTAATTAAGTGATTAAGGACACTGGACATCATGTCATCTGTTAGTTGATGTAATGAATTCTTTTTCAGATAGATCATGTGATTTTGTGGGGGTGACGCCATTTGTCAGCACATGATAGGTTATACATGGTGGCCAGTAGATTTAGTTTATGATGAACTAGGAAACAGACCACGAACAAGCACACACCGAAGGAAAACTGGGTGCACGGTTTATCATATACCCACGTTGTCCGTGCCGAAACCTGATGCCACGCGGACACAAATGAGATGTGTGAATGATCTGTAAAATACTTGTTCGTTAGAAAACTTGGCCCTAAGCTGAGCTCTTTTTCACAGAAGGATGAACCAACTGGTTGGACATACTGTTTTCTTGTCTATAGCAACCGATTGGGCTTTGGGCCAATAAACACTTTTTAAATCCATTTGCTTTGCACGTTTCTCTATTTTTTTAAACATTTAGCTAAAAACAATGTTTCAAAACATTGTCTGCAAAACTTCAAGCCCTTTGCCCTAAATATGTTAATTTTATTACCGTAATTTCCAAATTTATCAACATTTTGTTATTACATTTGATTGAAAATCCACAACTTGATGCTGTTTCATCTCTATTATAGCATGGGGTGTCTGCATCTAAACTATTTTACTAAAATTGAATGAACATTTTACAGAAAACCCAAGCTAGTGGTCATCAGATTAATTTACTGAAAACACTCGCCGTCTAAGTATTTGTTCTCGTTGTTCTCAATTGGTCATCTACAGTTATTGAAACCCTAGATTATTGATCATCAAATGTTTACTGTAAACTGTATATCAGTGCCACTCAAGTCATACTGACAACCGTAACCCAGTGTCACTGATTTTACTAATAACCTTAGGACACTAACCTCTGAACTGTATCGAAGCCGAGACACTATCTACACGACTTTTAATTTCAACTATCTTTATCAAATCCTGATTTGCTTTTTTAATTTTATTCCAGGTATATAAGTGCGGTGACAAGAACGATCCAAACAATTACAGAGGTATTTCGCTAATTAATACTATATGCAAAGTCTATGCAACGTCTTTATTGATATATTGGATCCTCATATATACACGTGGGCGGAAAACAATGGTGTTTTATACGAAGCTCATGAAGGGTTTAGGGAATAATACAAAATGGCTGTATAATACAAGTTCAATAATGTTATAAATATACTCCGCTTCAAATATTTAAGACTTACCTGAGCGTATTAATATATATTGCGCATAGTACACATAATATCTCCCCCCCCCAAAAAAAGACCTTAAGATGTTAAATCCCAAAATTTATATGCATCCGTATCTGAGAAAAACATGACGCCAGAGTTTGGCAAGTATAAGCTCAAACACCTGGCTTGTAAGGTTGTTAAAATTGTTGATGTAACAAATTAATATGTCCATAGAACATCCTTGAGGCATGCCATCATATGAACAGAAAGATTTACACTTGTTACTTACCAGAACAGATGAATGGTCTCCATGAGAAAGAATATTTAATTCAAAAAGTCATGCTGCTTTTCACTTGTTGTTGTGGTTTCTTTTCTTTTTGGGGACTAAATTAATGTTATTACCTGAATATTATTCTAATAAACCTATGGTATGTACTTTGTGTATTTATGTATCCGTTCATAGCTTTGTTAGATATTAGTTGCTATTTTGTACTATGGGGAGTCGTTGTTGGAAACACATTTCTCAGTCAGAGTAATTAGACACTTTCCAGTAGCTTATTTAATCCTGTACAATATTCATATATATATATATATATATATATATATATATATATATATATATATATATATATATATATATATATATATATATATATATATATATATATATATATATAGAGAGAGAGAGAGAGAGAGAGAGAGAGAGAGCTATTCTATAAACCTGTCAAATAGAATATGATAAATTTAATATATGTTCAAACTGAAATATCTGTTTTAAAAAAATATGTGTTTACAATTTATTCGCTTCAGTGCTTAATACTGAACATTATTGGCGAACTAATTGTCATATTGTTTTCCTATATTTTCACATATGAAATTACGCTATGTCCAATTATGCTATGTAATGCTTAATTGGGCCTATAGGAATTAAACCTGTAGCAACTGGAACAATAAAATAAAATTGCATTACCTTATGAAAATTGAAATTACTTTTTACCGAAGATTTATTCGCTTCCGTTTCTAATTTGCGAAGTTGTGTCCCTTGAACAGCCCTAACAACACTATACGTCCGGTGTACTGCATCAACTTGTCAAATAGGGTAAAATAGTAAAATAACTGAAGTTTAATTATTGCAACATACTAGATTACCCCAAATCCAACATTCTAATTCTGATGATTTTTAATTTTTATTATCTTTGTTTCATTTTCTTTTATAACCATCGAATAACTGCAAATGAACTTTAAGATGTGGTGGAGGTAAAATGAATTAGACAGCCCACATTTTGAATAATAAGAAAAAAGTTTTAAAAACAAGTTTTGATCCTGTGGAAAAACAGGAAACATCTTTTGTGATAAAGGAAACAATATGATATAACATCTTTTCACATCCCATTAAAATGTTAATTGTTATCTTTTTAGGTCTCTAATTTACCACACGATGAAATACATAAAGTATTAATATACTACTGCATCCATGTACCCACCCCAATACCTTTGCCACAAAAATACTCAGTGGTAGGCACTAAGAAATTAAAATGTCTTTAAACAAATAATATTTTCAAGGATATTACTGGAATTATGTTAGTAGTTATTAAAGCCAATATTTGTTCACGCTATTCTTCAGTCATTTTGAAACATTGTTCCGCTGCTATCATAGCCAAAAACGAAAGATCTGTTGTGATGTGACTTGGATTTTTAACGTAGGTTTAACAATTTTTCAGTAATATCGCTACGATGTCTGCAATGTGGCCGTTTATAGTTAGCATGATGTCCCACCCAGTCACATTATCCTGACACCAGGCCGACCAGTCCTAACACTAACCTCTTGATGCTGAGCGCCAAGCGAGGCAGCTGTTAGCATCATTTTTGTAAGTCTTTGGTATGACTTGGCCGGGTATCGAACCCACGACCTTCCGCATCCGAGGCGGACACTTGCAAGTAAACAAGATTAAAGAACACAAAGAATTTGTTGTTTCTATATTATTCAATTTAAGTTCAATCTATATATTTTTGTTTTTCAGATCTGGAGGATGATTTAGAAAGCAATGATTTGTCTGGTCTTACCAGTGTTGTAGATTTGCCCATTTTGTTTACAGATACACTGAGGACAGCATTTGCCCTCTATATGTATGGGGTTTTCACACGGTATGCAGGACATCACAGCACACACTCGCTGACCTTCATTACTGCAAAAGCAACTCGCTTCGCACGGATCAGCACTATACATTACATCTCCTGTGAATAATACATTAATCGTGATTAGAATGTCTTCAAAACAATTGGTCATAGGGTTAAGTTGAATATATAATTTGCCATTTCAGTCATAGAAAGGCATTGTCGTATCGCCAAGTCCTTATTGGAACAACCAGTAAATCAATAAAATATCTTTAAAAATGTTTAACATATCAGTCATTCATTTTGCAAAACAATTCAGACTTAAGACTGATTTTAATGCTTTGACAGTCAGACTGGTGGTTTCTCTTGACGTGTACAGCCAGTCTGATAACAGATGTCCTCCAGATGGGTAATCTAAGAAGAAATGTAATCGAAAAAGGTTTTAAACCTTTGTACTAGAAAGACATCAAACTCTTCATTTTTATGTCTTATCTCTACTTTAGTTCATTTCTATCTATATATATGTAAGTGTGTATCTCTCTATGTGTAGTTATTAAAAGCCTAAATATAAATTAATAATGAACAATAAAAGCTCATACATATGTTCAGTTTGTTTTGCTGTCATATCATGCATATATCCAGATATTTTTTTAACGATAATTCCGGAAAACATCAATAATGAGCAGAGCTTTATAATCACCGACGTCTAATGTCTTCTACAATCCAACTAAGCTACTTCCATTCTTCATCATGTCAAATCCCTACCCTTTTATATCCATATTCCCCTCCCCGATTCGGATTCCCCAAATCTCGACCACGGCGGTAGTTCGAGACCTGTAACATATGGTTTATCACACTCTGACTGCATATTATAAGTTAGTCACAAAATGTCACAGTTACTGCATTTAGTTTAACCTTTTACTCCCAGCCTTGGACTCCACTTGAGTATCGTAAAAACAGGTATATCTCTATTACAAATTGGTATCACATGAGCAACCTATCGTCCAGTTTAGGAGAAAGAGCGAAAGAGGCGGGCAGACGAACGGTCGCACGGAACGAGATTGAAACACGTGAAGTGTATCACAATACCAAGCGCTTATCCATGGGAATAGTTGTAATCATAGTTATATAATTTATTAGATTTGCATCTTTATAAAATATAGCTCGAATACGTAGGCAGATAGATATGGATATAATGTGATGCTGCATTTCAGAGTGGAATATGTTTGTAAATCTGCACGTGTATATTTATTAAATATACAACTTACGATTTAATTCTTATGTCAACAAAGATAAATATTATATTTTTTCGATTTCGTGCAGATAGTGTTTCATAGAAGTTTATTTAATTGTTTTAGATTTGTGTTAAGTTTGCTACACTTAGCCGGTACCGCGTGTTTTAAGCATAGTTTTGGAAAGAGATGAACTCTGAATTTTCGACATGACAGAACTGATCAAATATCTAACACGAGGTGGGTAAATGTTATTTAAACTTAGAACTAATGGAAACCAAGATCGGGGTTCAAATTAGGAAAGCATGCTGCTGTAGAAATGTATAGGGAAATCACCCAGAATAAAGCAATTTGTTCAACGTCTGTCACATGAATAATGCTAATGAGAAATTACGTTTCATATTACTGTATTCCATAATTCTTGATATCTACACAATATGCATACACAAATATGAACACGATGATTACAAGTGTATCATTTCTTAAAATGATTCAGTAACACAAAGTACAAAGTTTAATATTTTAAACCATCCCGAGGTTTTTGCTACGAATTAGAACAGGCTTTCTTGGTATCTATAAGTGCCCGCACCAGAACATCCATTTTGTTTCTTACTATATTTCAGATAGGGTATTGACTAACAAAGTCGTAGGATTTTAAGACTCTTACCAGGGTTGTAGACCACACCATCTTGTTCACATCTGCACACTGGACAACACTTGCCTTCTATGGTGGTAGTATTTTCACACAGAGGCATCTCACAACCTATACTAATGCACTCTATTTCCCCGGGGCCTTTACATATGCAGTCAACCTCACACGGATTTGTAGACGTCATAGGATCACCTATTATATAAATGAAACACTTACAATTCATCGTATAAGGAAAGCAGAGAAAACTCTTTGTTCATAGTGTATAACTGGTTTTCGCCGACCCTTGCAATATGTTCCATACCTTATTGTATCCTTCGCATATACAGTTTCTTTTGATAATATGGCTTTAAGACATTATTATTCGGCTCTATGATAATACGTTTTATACATGACAATGATGGTTATTATCATGAGAACTCACATGATGTATGTGCAATAAAATATTGATATTATGATCTAGTCAGGCAAATGTAACGATTACAGACATTTAATTAGCTGAAGTATATTTCTACTAAATACTGTGATATTGTTTATATAAAAACATTAAAGAACTACTCAGACAATTTCTTCTTCGTTTCTTTGATTGATAAACAGACTTTTAATATTTACCAAAGCGGTTATTTTGGATTTTTCCATTTTTTTTAATTGTTTATTTTTCCTAAAATTCCAACTCAACTTTACAGACGTGTAATAAAGAACGGTCGCAGTCTTCAGCACTCTCATTCAGAGTAAGTGTACATGATATATGAACCTTTAGATTTTAGAAGGTACAACAGTTTTCCCTTACCTGGATTGTAGTAATTACCATCTGACCCAAAGCATCCTGGTGGAGATAGCGCCCTGCAGAGTACAGGTAGCACCGCAAGGAATAGCATTAAACAGTTCTTCGCTTGAGAAAATTCCATTCTTTATCACGGTATTAATCCTTAAAAAGTGGAAGCAATTGACATACGGAAATACTTTATGAGACTACCTAGAGATTTAGCAAACCAAAAATTCCTGAAGGAGATAAAAGGTTGATGATGGGGTGAGGGTGGACAAAGGTGTTATCATTATTGTATAGTACTTCTTGCAATGGAAGTCAATTTAAAGGAAATACTATTAAACTCAATTAAGGTTAATCAAACTATGGAAAACGATTATTTACTAAGATATGAATTTATAACAGGTTGTAACCTATAAAATAATACATTATATGTATTATTATTCAGTGAGTACTACCTTTTACACTTTCTGGTTTATAGGAGGCACGACCAGTTACTCAAACAAAAGATCTTACAGTTCATTCTTTAGGTAATACCACATTATATGGATAGGTCTCATAAAGTAAACGTATTTGCATTCTCGTAGCTGCAAGGAGGCCCGAAAAAATAAACTCACGACTAAACAAGGGTCGGTTACTGTGGTGTGACATTGGACAAGACACTATGCTCCAATTGCCTTAGCATAAATTAACCTACTTGTGTTGCATTGCCGTAAAACACCAAATGAAATTGCCTTTTCACTGCAAATTCAAGGGATTAATGTTACCGTAAACCCAAAATAGATCAAAGAATTAGGCAAATTATCTTATAAAAATATTTATTTCGAAGACCTAACTTTAGGTTCTGTCTGGGTAAAGAGTATAATATAATCGGAAGTTTCTTAAATATTATAAATCATAATTGCTAGTTACATTGTAGTAAGCAAATTTTCTTTAACTAATACAACTTTCAAACATTAAAATAACTGTCAAACATTGAATTAACCATGTCAAACATTGCCATAAATGTGTCTAACGTTAATATTATTCTGCAAAACATTGACGTTACGCTGCAAAAGATTAAGATATCTCTATCAAATGATGTCACACGGTTTTATGTATCAAGGGAAGGATATTTTACTTTTACGTCCTGAGATCACACTGCTGTTAATTATTCTGTAAACATTATTTATTGTTTCTATTTTTCTTTTATTGGTGAAATTTCAGTAATTGCACATACATACTGCTTAATAATGAGAATTAGATGTTTTGTTGTATCTTTTATTATTAGCTTTCCTATTCTGTGTTGCCATGAACCTGTGATAATTCTACTTCAGACATCCAACTAGATACGCCGTTAAATATAGAACCAAAATATTATTACACTTACCTCACTGGACAACTGATGAAAATGATTCGTGATTTGGACTTCTCATGACATTTATATACTGAGCGAGCGTGACGCATGTTTAAACATTAACCAAGATATTAATATTAAATCGATTGCAATGTTTCTGTTCAAACATCTGTTACAGTTCGTGACTTTGTCGTCAAAGTATACTACATTACTGACCTAAGGTGTTGTTAAAATCGGGTTATTATGATGAAATAACGTAGGCGGAAAGGAATATATCGAAACATATTTCAGCCCATATTAACAATTTTGGCCAAACGAACATGGTAACGGAATGTGATGTATAGCAAAACAAATAATATAAAAAACAGAAAAAGAAATTGTCAAATATGTCTGCCAGTATCAATATTAAATTATTCGATAACCTTCAATACTTTTAATACTCTGTTGTAATAATTTTGTAAAGGTTATTCTCTAAGCATCATACATTTTGACACAATATCTTGTCAGGTGGAAATGGTCACCTGTCCTTAGGTATCGCTACTCAAACTGAGCAAATAAGTTGTTAATGCATACTTTGTAGCCCCTAGGATAATCGTTAACATTATTCTTTAGTTTTTTTAGATTGGCTAATCATTAAAAAAGCAAGTGGCTTTCCATGCAGATGAGGTCTTTCCCTCCATTCTTATTATATCAATCGTTGACAATGAGCATATGGCCAAGTAAGCTACACTACCGGAATATGAAAGCTAAGCTAAATGTGCACTTATTATTGTTTGTATTCAAATCCTGACTTCAACAGATAAAAATAGCTATTTAACCTGTGTTATTATAATGGTGTCATTCCATATCAATTTGTTTTATATCATCATGCTTATCGTAGAGGTATATTTTGCTTGATTGGCCATTGACGTCCTCTGTACCTTGAGTCCTTACCTTCAGCTTTGTTTCATTATATTCAAGGAGAGGAGAGATCACATGACTATATTGGTGAGGTCGCCCTTTCGAGAAAACTAAGCGATAGGTGCCGTTACTCGCAAATTGGTTAGAGCCCTGCTTTCAACGTAACTATGAATAACAGAAACGTGTGAAAAGCAACAAGCTTTGTACAGTTAAACAGATAATGTATTGCTTTAGAATACAAAGAGAAAATGACAAAAGGACTTGCAGCATTGCGAATTAAATCCCAAAATAATCTTCGAATTACAAATACAAGCCCAAACAATAACAGTTCTGAATAAACTTTAGCAGAATCCAAATTAAGTCAAACGCTGAAGGAGTTGATGTTCTGTAGTAGCCTGCATCTGATTGCTGTACCAACAGTCGTTGTTTAACCACAGTAATATAATTCCAGGTTTGAATTCACTATAAATCACAGTGAATGTCTCTATCCAAGCCTATTATTTTTATTTAGCACTCTGGATTTACAAGGAAAATATTCACTGATTTAAATAACTATTAAGAAGTAAATTAAACCAAAAGTAACTCAAGATTGACTCTACTAGATCTTAAATCACGACTGAATAATATTTCCACTAACAAGATTATATAATCGTCCACTTTACAGTATGTCACATTTAACATTTTCTATTTGAAAAAATCTTCACCTTTACCGTCTAAAAAGCTCTTAATGTTTACAAAACAAAATGTTAGTTTTAATTAAAAAGACTGTTACCAAAATTAAAATATTTAACGTGGACTATGTCCGTTCCGCCAAATCTATTGTAGGGAAATTCCAATAACCGAGATCCAAGCCCAAATAAACTAATTTAATTCTAGTGATAATGATTTTGATATTAAACCCATATACATAGGGAACATTTTAGCAATGTATTAGTTGTTACAGAATAAAATTGTAATACTTAAGATGAAGCAGAAAATGATATTAATTTCGGACCATGTGAAGTTCGTGATATAAATTTGCATAACAATATATAGATTCCATTAATAACGTATTAAGATCAACATCACACATTCAATATGCACATCGTCTTTGATCATTTATACTTAGGCTTATAGCTTAGTTTCATAAAACGTAGGTTTGATATTAAAGCTTAAAATAACTGACAAGTGTTGTTCCTTTGGATCATCACGTTAATGTACATGAGATAATTAAGTTTAGACAGCGGTGTAGGGTGGATTCATTATTTGCTCTTACTCCTATACGAGATAGAAACACAGCGTTTAGAAAATATTACAAGATGGTCTCATAATAATATATAAAGACCAGCTACAATTTTAATAGATCTTCTGTTGTTTTGATAAGTGGATTGAGGAGGGAGTAGGGTGGGTCTGGGCAGGGGCAGGATTTTGGTGGTCATTGTAACGTGGGTGACTATCACCATCACACATAAATAGAGACGCGATTTGTCTGATACCGTCAGTAGCTATGATCGCCAAGGACCAAATATGGGCGCCTTTTGGGCCAAACAGAATCATGTTAAAAATTATTTGAACGCTCATTGCGCGTCGATTTATCACAAGGATCATACGCTTAACGTGTTTCAAATGAAACAAATGTAACCACTGTAAAAATTTGTACCAGTAAAACAAGCTGCGATGCATATAATTAAATGTCGTAGGAAAATTTAGGAAGATCCTTAGCTAGCTGGAAGTGTTGATCGTTATCTTACATATAGAAATCGTTAGATATCATAACATAATTAGTATACAACCAGGGCCGACTTGAGTAAGCAGCAACCAGCAACAGGTTTTTTCTATTTCAGAAATTTTGTATAAAAACTCATAGCTCTCATGCATGCTAGCGATCAACAAGTATGTCTTGAGTGAACAATTGCTCCGGTCATGGACGGAATGATCACAGAGAGCGAATATGAAGAGATAGTACTGATTGCCCAACCACGGCAGCTAATCCCAAGATCCACAATCTCTATGTAACAAAGGCTCATACCGGCTTCAAGGTAGCCATCCATACCAGCCTGAGGCTATCCAATGCGGCTAAACGACGGCCCAGGAGTAAAGAAAGGTACTTCTCCGAGTTCATGTTAGACGTTTCACTTCTCCCCCTCTCGTACAAAAAGGAAAGGATAAAATGGTCTTCAGGAAGATAACTATGACACCAACAGACAATTTCTTGAAAATGAACGCGTCTAAGCTACTGGTTGCCATTCTCCCCAGACTGATCAACATTTGACATAGGAGATCGAAAAGAAGGTGGTCAAGTCTAACCTTGGCGTTAAAGCTCACTTGGAAAGGATTACACCAGACGGCCTACTTATAGTCCAGCCGAGTAGAATTGGCGCTGTTGACTGATGAGCTCGAGGAACAAACAACAAAGGCTAGATTTAATATCGAGGAGTGGCTGGATAATTTTGCGAACAAGGGATCATGTTAGAAGCAGTTATTTACGACGAAGTAAGGCTTTGCATTTCGCTGTAACGGTCTTTATGAGGTAAATATCATATACCACACGCCCAAGTATATCGTATTGATAAACATCATTACAAATAAAATAAAACCACGATGCATGATGTATTGAACAGACCATTCTTAATGAAATCATCTATTGCAGCAGAAATAGACTCAGGATTGCCCTGGATGCTTGATATAACATAGCCAGTATTATTTATGTAGATCTATCATCAGAAACAATGACATTTTGTTGTGTTCATTCGCATAAGGCAACAAAGGCTTACTCGATAAAATATCTTACGACGCCCCTCGCGATGATACATTTTCATAACTGGTGTAATCTCTGTTTTAATATGTTCGGAAAATCCAAATTAACTCTTGGAACATTTAACAAACAAAAAAATTGTCGATAAGCAGAGCATACGAGACCAAGACATAAACAGCTAGGCCAGCTAATGTGGCAGATAATGATCAGGCAGCTTCATGCTATCTATTACAAATATATTCGTAAATTCTTGAAGCAAATGTTATTGCTTTCTGGAGTGTATCTGAAGCCCTCGAAATATCTGATTCATATGTCCAATATATTTTCTGATTTCGGGCTCAGATAACCTTACTTCAAAACATGGCAATGTTGCATAGCTTGATTGGTGCTGAGTGTTTTTTTCCCCTAGCCATATCATCTAGTGTCTGGATGCTAAGAAATGTAAATAACTCTAGTCAGCCTACTGTGGTTGGTATAATGGAATATCTTACTGCTGACATATTTTTTTATCTTCGATCATTTGTTAGAGTCAACGATCATACTGTGCTTGATTTAACAGACGATACCGTATTCACTGAAGTTCGAAGTTCACCAGAATTCGGGATCATTGTTGAATGCTTAATTCTGATTCAAATGTACATATAAATTGTAGAATGTGAAAGTTGAGTCCATGTTCTGTGATTAAATAAAATTGTATGAACATCCAGATTTATATTCCACGACTAGCGCCCCGTAGCAAGGGAAAATAAACAATAGGTTAGTAGGAAATAATTAAAGCAATACTGGCCGTTATCCAGAAATGAGTTATGCAACCAAAAATTTGTTTATGTAAGTATTCCTGTGTATAATGTATATATCAGTTTGCAACACTTAAAAATTAAATCTAGAGATATATTGGTAACGAATACGCTTTAGAAGATTTTCTAGAGATGGTTCTAAAAGGAGGGGTTTTGTTTTCGTCTGTCGATCTCACATAATTCTGTTTTTGTAATGTTGATGAATCAGAGTTAGCGTGTTCGATTCCAAAAGATATACATATCACGGAAGAGACTGTCTTGAAGCAAGCTGTACTGGTTAATCTGTTGTAATTCCTAGTTTGGAACCATAAGGTTGATCAAATTATGAAATCTGGTAATTGTTGCGATAATGTGTTGTTGTAGGTTTTAACGCCATATTGCAGCACACGATAGGCTATACATGGCGGCCAGTATTAATGGTGGAGGAACAACCCGGAAAAATCTTGAAAATAACCACCGACCCACGAGAAGCTACTGGCAAGCTTTCTCACACAATAATTTGTTTAACTGACATTCTCAAGAAGACAGAATTAAATACTTCTACTAGAGAATATCAACTTTGCTTCATTTTGGAGTGATGTAAATTCTCTTTGGGACTGCAATTTCTGTTGGGCATGTAGTCTATATATTTTATTACAATTTCGTAATATGGATAAATTGTTGGGACCAATGTAATTCTAACAGTACTAACTAATAATATACATTTTCTGGTCATTAAAGATACAGAAAGGCAATTACATTTATTTTAAATGTTATTACCAACTATTCATTACAAATTTTGTGAAAATGTCAGTATTATAATATTTTTAAATCAGAGGTCCCAAAATTCAAACCACCCAGTTTCGATGGCCCAACGGTCGCACCACTTTCATATCACTCATGACCCCTTGTGACGCTCATCATCGTGCGGATCACAGGATAGGGATTGGCAGGCCGCGTGTTTGACATCCCTGGTTTACATGATGAAAATGGCATTTTCAGTAACGCATTTCTCAGTTTTGTTGTTATAAAGTCATTGTTGGACTTTGCTTATATCAGATAATCACCGTTTCCATGGACAGAATTTATTTTGTGACCCTGTGCACTCATCCACGTCGTCAACTTTATCATCATTACTTTTAAATATCTCAAACTGCTTAGTTCAGCCACAAACACAAATATATTAAATGCTCCAGCGTATGAAACATAAAGTTACATTGTCTGTGTATAGTAAAAAGTAGTTTCTAGCCCATGATACTTTGCTAAGCCCAAGTGTCTTGCAGTGAGAGCATTGAATTAAGGAGAAACCTGCAAGATTCTGACAATCTCAACTTCATTTTTTATTATGCTATCTTTCTCAGACCTATATGTTTCTACACTCGCTTTAAAAGTTACTGGCTTTCTCAATAATCATAGATACGTTTGTGCTTGTTAAACGTTTATCTTCAACGAACCGTAACGTTCCCTGATTTGTCTCACCTAATCCCACGCGTATATGGAATAACATATATCCATCTCGAGCTGTACTTGTACGTATCGTTAACTGTTCACATCCTTTCACGTCAACTATATCTCCCTGAAACTTTCATTTATTTAATCAATATAAAACTTACTATTGAAATGTCTTTTCATTAGCGTGTTCGTATATCCAAGTATGTAGATGTTTCGATTAACTAATCTTAAAATTAGAATACTTTACATGACGTTCTTTCTCCCTTACATGCGCCAACATTTGATTCATATTTGCATCTGCTTAATAAAAAATTCTTAAATAGGTCTCACCATTCTCATCATCCATTATAATCCTTTTTATTAATTGTAACTTTGTGAGTTAATTTACCGAAATTTTAAACATGAAATGCACTTATCAGCATAGTTGCTCACGTCTGTGCGAAAGCAGCTAGGGTAATTTAAGATAGTAATAATTTTAATCCAGTCTAATAGCATGGTCTAAAGAAGTAATTCCATGTCTGAAAACAGAGATAAATCATGAATATTTCCATTAGGGGAATAAAAAACTATAATTCTTTGTTTTTAAAAATTTAAAAGAATTTAATTAAACATTTTATAAGAATACCTGGAAATTACCTCATGAAATTACTTAAAATTTGTAAAGACGTAAATATCAGAAAGGTGTAAGGTAAATCTAGATGAAATTGTAAATTGTTTTCTAATTCTGATGGCAATGATTCTTCTTTTACAATGTTAGAAGTTTTTGAAAGTTATGTTCTATATTACATGCATGTGAGTGGCATCATCATCTGAACGCGAAAACCTGTAATCAATTCCCATTTCGTTATTTTTGCAAATCATCCCTTCTGCGGTTTTAGAAAATTAAAATATAATTGTTCTAAGCGAATTAATGTTATGACAACATTACATTATACCTATTTTGGACTACTGATGTCACTATATTATCAAATGACATTTACTTATTTTATGAACTTGTCACTTATATAAAACTGTTAATAATTATTGACATAAAATAACACTAGCATGGTGAATCAGGTGTTAAGTTCAGAAAATGAAAATGGTTTGCAGACATATATTAGTGAGCTATCTTTTTCTAAAAACGTGTGAAACTAGTAACCATACTTTATAAGTGGCGGTGAACGCTGTTTTCTTTACAATTGCAAACTTAGTCTTCACAGACACATATTTTTTCGGTGGGGATAGTGTTTATCGGAAAGAAGGTATGGTATATATTAGACGCCTGAAGTTTACTAAACGTAGTGAGAAGATCTTTTCATACAAAGAACGAGGCAAATAATCATATATTGAAGCAACTTTTATCGAAAATATAAAGACTACAGAGAGAAAAAGTTTACGGAGATAATATATATATATATATATATATATATATATATATATATATATATATATATATATATATATAGAGAGAGAGAGAGAGAGAGAGAGAGAGAGAGAGAGAGAGATAACTATCAAAACACCATGTGGCACATCTAGGGACTGAAATATGGTTAGCAGAGATAAAAGGCTAGCTATGCTATCGAACACCTTAGCAAACAAAAAGGACAAAGGAAAGCAAGGCTTAAAATGCGCCAGTTCTTGTTTTTGTTTTATATATTCCTTTATTAAGCGTCATATTATCAGATAGATGATTTAAAATCACGGCCACATTGTCACAGGTGCAGATGACAGTTACTTTCGATCCATCGGTCATATGAAACTGCGATGCGGAAAGAACGTCATACACACTTGCACGATCTTGGCATCATGGATATTAAATTTCCGTACGATTTAATTGAGAATACAAGGAAGAGTGGACCTTGGTGGACTGAACTAACTATATAAGAACATTAAACGGCAAATAAGATATGACCATTTCGCTAAATAGTATAATTCTAGATGATATTTTTCAGCATATTACATAATCATTGGACGTGACACTCACGTGAAAATAGTGTGTGTGAATTATTTTTACTCGCCCGTGTAATGCAAGAAATAGGTATCACTTGTACTATGACGATAGCAGCATGGTCTTTAATGGTAAAGTTAGCATTTCTTGAAAGTCATATAATTTCTGCATCGTTACTATATACAGAACACAAAAAATGGGTACATATTATAAATGCTACAATTCCAGATCTTATCATCTGGGTCAATAGATAACTGCATCATCAGATGACGTTAATCGGAAGAAAAGAAACTTCGCCATATTTTATTAGACATCTGTTATTTATGTCATCAAGAGGAATTGATTTTTCGCGTAATATGTCTTTTAACAGTTTTCTATTTTCACGCACCGTACAGAAAACAGATATATCGTGAAGAAGATGTGAGTGTCCCAAATAACTGTGTACAGTGCATGTATTTTACGCATAAAATTCGCATACTGCTAATTTTTGTGTTACGCAATTGTTTAGACACTATCGTCAGGCAGATAGAAATGATTAACAAGAATACGATTCGTGGAATATCCCACGACAAGACCCATACCAGTTGGACCTCTGATTATTTAAATCACTCAATTCACCGAATAAAGTGAGCAAATTTAGAATAACAGAAATAGTTCAAATTGACACTTAGGCAGGCATTAGAAGTAATGTCTCTTTTACTAGTTGAAGAGCTTTAGAAGTTAGAAGCCATTTGTAGAACAACAGTCTTCATTTAGGAGAAAGTTTGACAAGTACACGAAGAAATAACGTCGACTTTAGATACGTTCTGTAAATGTTTTGTCTGCTTTAAATAAAGATCGAATACTTATACTTTTGTGCTTCAGTATTTTACACGAATCTGAGTTAACCCCTTAATTTACACAACTTATTTTACCGCGAATGACTTCTTACCTGTTGCAAAAGGAGGTCAGTCGTTTCTACCTTCAAATAAATGTCGATAGGTTTATTTTCAATCTTATTATTTAAGATATTTGCTTGTAATTTTAATTTGCAACTATTGCAAACACTCATAGCGACATAAGCTAATCTGAATATTATATTCCTTCGGTCACCAACTTTAAACAATCTCATATTCCTCTGTGGAGAGAATTCATATCTTCTGACATGTTCTTTGGCTGGATCTCCGTATTTGACTATCAAAACATAAGATGTAATAAATGACCTTTTAATTCTAATGCACATTGTACGATACGTGATCTAGTGCGTCATCTTTTCAATAGCTTTAACAAGTCTAACCCATAAACACACATGTTTCAGATAGGTGTCTTACATTGCCTCTTTAAAAGGGTGACATTACGAGCAAATTGTTGGCGTACTCGGCTAACAAGATTCACAACATTATTTTGGCTGGTTAAGATCATTCGATAACAACTCCCCCTAAAAGATTTAGATCAATATTGATCACTAAGTGAAATACAGTTTCTAAATATATAGTTTCACCCAAAATCATTTACAGGCGCGCGTCATAATCGACATCTTACAGTTCACCTTCAACTTCGATTAAATATATGTAGTTTACCTCTGCTCATCACCGACATAACAATAGTTTAAAGGTAGGTAATTTATTTTAAATAGGAGCAACATTAGTCTCGATGAATCTGTTGTACCTTATCGTGACCTGAATGCTTGTGGAACAAGTGCTTTTCACAAAATCGATTAGATATGGGGATACTTTGTTGCAAGATGTTGTAGTATCCATGTGAAAAAGAATTTTAATCAAAGTGGATAATATCATTTATTGCTATATGTGACTTTGAAGTCTTTACTTCGTTACAAGATGGTATATACATGTAAGGTCTAATTACAGGATACTTATCAGCCTAATGGATTGCATAACCACATTTTAACTATACACACACTCAATAACATACACACACACTATATATATATATATATATATATATATATATATATATATATATATATATATATATATATATATATATATATATATATATATATATTGTGTGTGTGTTTATTGGCAAGAAAACGAGGAATGATATTTATTAATTTTAATGAATTTTCTATATGAATTTAGAAAATAACATACAATAATTAAGCAAAGGAACTGTTTTAGTGCAGTTCCAGCCTCGTCGTACTATTTATCCTCAGACAGATCATATTGAAGATAATTATGTATCAATTTATCCCAGTCTTCCTGTGTATTGCAAATTTATAGGCACACATTCTTACTTGCATAAGAATATCTCTCTCATGAATCTAATAATTGAATTTGTGTGTGCGTGTGTATCGATATATATTGCAATTTTAATTTTTTTAAAGTCCTCTGTTGACAAAATAAACAAACGTTTACTTTTCATAAAAAAATGTAAACAAAGTTTCTCCAATCTTGTACATTTATGTTGTGACTTTGAAAAGAAATTTTCCAGGAAAGCACTTTTTTAAATAGATATAGAAGTGGAAAAAAGTAAATTTGATTTTTAATAAGCAATAAATAAATAAGTAAATGAACAAATTCATAATTGGCCTTCGAGCTACTGTACACATTATATTTGTGTAAAGACGTTCCCTAAACAAGGCTCATTTCTCGTAATGTATCTCTTAATTGTGGTATTAAATAAACGGAATAACGCCTGGAAGATGTGCATGGGTGGCAAATCTATCAAACGGCATGTTTGTAAACTTTCAACGGTAGGGCAACAATTTAATATCTCCTAAAAGAATATCTGGAAGAAGTAGACTGGTGTATAAGAACAAGATACAATATGCGTCTGCTGACAATTATCTGTACGGTATAAATTACAGAACATTGCATTGCATCACCAGTCGAGGGACAGTGAAGGACCGCATGGTATGTCTTAATGTCTTTAGCACTCTAAGCCATTTAACACCAGTTTCGATGGTCTATAATTTTAGTTTTTTCCACAAGGTACTTTACTTGCTTCCGCACGACGAAGCCGTCACAGTACGAATGTGCCGTAAGAGGCATTTTCTTTTAAATATAGGTTATGTTCACCTGAATTATTAAAATTATTTCGGGGAAGATATACGTTTGTTCCACGACGACACACCACTCGCAGCTTGACTTGTGTGTTCTTCTGAAGTGTGACTCTAATTGTCCACTAAAATGTATAGTGTGCATTGTCTCTCGCTAAATGTGTTAACTTCCTAAATTTTGATGTCATATTTAGAACCGTAAGGATGGATTTATAGCCAAGTTTCATTTCATGAACTCTTACCAATGAGACACAACTCTTACGTCACATACTGCTTATGAGAAATTCTGCGTTGACACGAATTTGCAACTTTGATGTTGGAAAATCTTATGTCAAATGATTATGACTTTTTTTTATAAGAATTAAATTCTCTTCACAGCTCTATAATGTGTTATCCACTTCAACTATATTAAAAGTTCGAACTTGAATTAATGTATGACTTCACATTTTAAAATGATCCGATCAGTTAATTCGCCTGAATCTGTTTTTGCTAAAAACGTTTGTTAGAGAGCAATCGGGAATTCCAACGGTTTGCCTGGCGCACAACGTCATTTCCTGTATGTAGATCATGCTAGCTTATATGAAGGAAGGTGCAACTAATCAGTTACGGAACGTTGTTTTCGTTTGTCCTTGTGTTCAATCGTCTATATGCCCGTCCGTCTGTCCAAATTACGTCGGATGCTATTTTTGTATTAATCCATGTTATAGTTTGTTAACTGAAATATTTGGGTCAATAAGAGCAATTTTTTCTGAGCTTTCGCTCTTTAATATATTTCTTTAATGGTGTTGATCATTTTGATTTAAATCAGTATTTGAGATAAATAATACAAATTAATCTTTTGATTCAACTTTACCTGTCAATGTTCTTAACCGTTCAAACTTCACCGACTTTTATTTATATACCATTTAATCGGAAGAACACTTAAACATGTATAGTACTACGATTAAACAAGCACTGAATTGTATTTCGGTCGATACAAGTATTTTCTCTGCACATAATAATTATACTTACCGCCACCTGATGTTGAGGTGACCATACTTCTCCTAAAGTTGGGAAATACCTGTACCAACCTCATCAAAAGGCAATAATTGTATGATATCAAACAATTAGGAAACAATTATAACATGTAATATCTCAATGCAAAACACGAGCTTTGATTCAGAAATTTCATTTAAATATATGCATTGCAAGGATAAAGTCGTATCTTGTGTTAAAGTTTTGTTTTACTCAAAACGTTTTAAACATATTTATCCAGGATTCTCAAGTCACCATGCTGTAATTTAACGCGATCCTCTCCAGAAACTGAAACCAAACACAAAGGGAGACATTCCTCAATGCACACTGTCATGGAAAGTCCCCTACGTACGACTGTCGATTTGAAGACATGCTTCTAAATATACATCAAACATAATGTGCTACTATACAATTATTTCACTCCAAGATACGGATCGTCAGTCTTGATATGTCCCGGAGAAAATACAAAAGAATATATAAATTTTATTACGGTTCCTTGATGCATCTCTCTTTAACTTTTGCGCTTACGTTTCCTCCCTATCCAAAAGTAATATTTTTAGGTCCCTCTATATATTCTGAACAAATGTTCTTCATTTTTGTTAGGAATCTGTACATAACTGTACATGTTTTTCCATTTATCTTGCAACGGTATAATATTACCATTAATTTTTGTTGCATCATAAAAAGTACTTTCTGGATTCATTGTTTTGTCCTTTGCAAAAAATTTTTTTTTAATGTCAGTTCATACGAAGATCTGAAAAAACGTATTTATCTAAGACAGTTTCATCTTAACGTTTGTCAAGAATCTGTAATTTTTTTGTTCTATATTCGACAGCTGGTGTCAATTCCTATTGTTTTAAATTGATGGAAACATACTCTAAAATTAATTGTGATATATATTATTTAGTATAATGAATTGCATTGTTTGTTGCGTGTCAGCGACATATATTCCTCAGTTTAATTCATACTGTTCCGACCAATATTGATGTCGTAAAATACTATGACACAATCTTTCTAGCCGTCAAGCTGTTCTACTGGCGTTATCAATTCTGGCACTTATACTTTTAAAGTAGTGGCATCTGAACTGCTGATTATTTCAATAAAGACACTAACTGTTTTGTGTTTATCTTGGATCTGATTTAGAGCTTCAATAACCGCTTTGCTATAGTTAATTCCGTTATTAGACAGGATATTTAGAAACAAGTTTGTTTTTCCAAGACCTGGTGAGCCTGCTTTCATATAAAGCAAAATTGCATAGTGATGTCTCTATAATTTCTGTATCAAAGTTTATGATGCGCATTGCTTTAAGCAAGGTATATATAATGAGCTATTCAACAGCTTGTGGTATCGTCATTAGCTACGGTAGTAACTTGAGTACAGCGTCTAATATTGCGGTTTGCGAAACTTAGCAGACGTCTGATAAAATCTGGCGATTGGATGATTGGCCCGCTCAATATATCGGCGCAAAAGATACCTATATAAAGCAGGTGCGACCAAAAAAGAATATGTAGACAAGTGTGCTAGTGCAAACGTATTGCTGGCAGAAGCGAGTAATATTTTTTTATCGAGGATGCGTACATCCTGCTTGAAAAATATTTCGCGTCGGTAATCATAGGGAACCTGATATTGCTGTCTATGTCTGATGTTTTGTCTCTGGTGGAAATAGGGCTATCCATGTGAACATGACAATCAAAGAAATTAAAGACTGTAACTCCAGCTGCGGAGGCAAAATCAAAACCCTATATCAACAACAAAGCCACGTACTGGCATAATGGTTTTTGAGGTAAATGAAGAGCTAAACAATGATAACACAATCAAATTTCGTAATGCGACAAATATAGAAATATACTGAGACACTTTATCGTGGCAATTACTCTCCTTTAATCAGAAATGTTCCCTTTGCAATGAGTAACAATAAGATTACAGGTTTGATGACGCCTGCAGACATACAAACTTGTCCAATAAAATTTGTTCTGGCATCGACATATTCATTAGCGGTCCAAGTATGCCAAATATATATATTGGAAGGACATGAATTTTGTCTAATTGCAACTCTCTGTTTTTTATTTGGATCGCAGACAGGACGGATTCTTTTCAGAGAACGTACAAGGCGCTATATAGCCTCATTATCATGAAGGTGCAATAAGGTTCCATAATTTCAATGCGCCAATATTTGAGGTTAGTGGCTATACAATTAAATGGCTTAGCAGTAAATAAATATAATTCGCTCCAACAGAAAAAATATAAATATAGCAACGAAATACTATGTTGATCACAAGCGGTTTAAAATCTTTACCGGACACTTACCAGTTTTGTCTTTAAATAGCACAATAATGGAATGGCCTAATAAATAAGATAGCGACCCGTGTACTGACGCTCCTGGACCTGAGAAATCTGAGTCGGAGCCACCAAAATACTGAGCTTGTAGCAGAACATTTGCAGCCCTTCACAAGCACCTGAATCTGAAGCAAACAAGGTTTTAGCCAGGTTCAAACAAACAGTAAACGTCTGATTCCAATTAAGTCTTGCTTGCGTAATACAACGGTTAACAAGGCAGACTAAGTTAAAGAATAATATGTGATAACACACTGTCAGAAAAGTATAATGTTAAACATAAATTCCAAATTTGCATGTAAAACGAGTCGCTGATGCGATACATAAAGAATTTAAATAATGTGCGTACTTTCCAATTTAATTAAAAAATAAGAAGAAAAATAATGAATGCAGTTATCGGCACTAAGACATAAATTTCCTCAGGTAGGAGTGGCATTTGTCTTCTTCTCGGGAGAACCTCACAAATGAAGAAGAATAAAGCCACTCAACTGGAAGAGCACTGCTTTCGTGCCCACTCATGCAAAACGTATTGTAATCAGTGCAACATTAGGAACAGTTCCAGGACTGAAAGTGTTTCTTGATGGCAACTTTCAAAGCAATTCTTTGACAGCATGTCAGTCTTTTAGTGAGAGTTATATATAAGGTATTATTTAAGTCACTGTATTTCGTCACGCCTAGATGTGATGGCAGTATAAATTAGACCTTCTATGTGACGGCATTACAAGCTTTAATGTCACCAGAGGTGGAAACTGATATTACCTGGCAACTATTTCAGTTACAATACACAGCTTTGTTTATTGTAAATCGACAATGATGAAGCACCGACACGAATGATTGTTTAACGTTAATGAATGAAAAGATCCCAAATGTCATGAATTGAATTCAATGTAGAAGTCAATTTTTAAATGAAAATGAATGCAATAATCAGTATTGATCAAGGTCCTGAATAAGAGTATGTTTTCAAAAGAAAAAGATTAAATGTAATTTATATATATACTCATTTTATAATTTCAGTTCCATCATCTTTACTGTCAGAAGTTTGCTTTGTATCAGTTAGTGACAAATCATTTCTTTTTTTTTCTTCTCAGTAATTCATTACCCATTAGATATATATGTCGTCTCCGTATTTGTAGGTACCACTTTGACCCAACCATATATGAGAAGACAAGTATCAATCTCACAAGCATTGATATATATCATTATATTTTTCATGCACTATATATATATATATATATATATATATATATATATATATATATATATATATATATATGTGTGTGTGTGTGTGTGTGTGTGTGGTTAGATTGCTCAATTAACTAATCTTTGAAATTACAATATTTTATGTTAACTTCTTGTTCACTGATATATGCAAACATGAGATTCATATTTCCTATTGGATTTAATTTGTATGATCTTAATAGAAAATACTTCAATGCCACTCGTACTCCATTTATTTACAAATATTGATTTTTATGTATGAAAATTATATAGTTACTATACTGTAATTTTAAATATTAAATGAACCTATCAAGATAGTTGTTAACTTTTGTGTGAATGCAACTATGGTAATTTAACAGACTCATACTTTTTATATCCAGTGTAAAAACATGGTCTAAAGTAGTAATTCCATGTCAGAAAACAGAGGAAAAGTATTAATATTTTCAGTTAGGGGAAAACAGAAAAATATAATTCCTTGTTTTTAAAAATATAAAATAATTCCATTGACGCTATCTCAGTAAATAAAACCTATTTAAGTTTTGTTAAGACATAAAAATATTAAAAGAGCAAACATCATAAATTTAATAGAAGTATATATTTTAATTCTTACTATAGTTTTTAAGATAAATCTAGATAACATTCTAACTTGTTTTCTAATTCTGGATGGTATTGATTCATACTTTTCAATGTTATATGTTTTTAAAATTAATTTCTATGATATTGGATGCTTGTATGTGGCACCATCATCTCATCGCGAAGAACCCATAATCAGTTCCAATTTCGTTATTTTTATAAATAGGTATTTTTTCAGCATTCAAAAGTTAAAACATACTTATTATGGACTTTTGATGTTACCTATGCAATCAGATAGTATTTTCTTATTTTATACTACTGAAATTAAACTGTTCATAACTAATGACTTGCTCACATTGCGACCTATTGCTTTTCTCTCCTGTTTTCTTTTATTACAGCTATTTATTAGGTACACTAAACCATAATTACAATTTGCTCCATAAACTCACTTTAGAATGGTGAGTCAGGTGATGTGTTTAAAAAATTAAAAAGTTTTGCAGGTATGTATTGTGGTGTTATTTTTTTTTAAATTGTGAAAGCAGTAACCATACTTTATAAATGGTGGTGAGCTCGCTTTTCTATACAGTTTCAAAATTATTCTTCATAGATATGTATTTTGTTTCGGTGGAGGATGCTATTTATTTCATAAAGTAAGTATGGTAGGTAGTCGACATTTACTTTGCGTGGTGAGCAGGCCTTTTCATACAAAGAAACAGGTGTGCAGATATTTATTGAAACAGCTTTTCTTGAAATATAAAAGTGCAGGAGATGTAAGATACTTGACTAATTGTAAACGTAAAGTTTATCGTTCTTGACGTATCCTTTTGCTGCGAAATGCTTATATATATATACAACCCCATCTGGCACATCAAGGGACTGAAACAGAGATAACAGAAGTGAACGGCGAGCTGTGCAATCGAGAACCCTATCAAACACATGGAACAAAGAAAATCAAGGGGTCTAAAGTGCGCCAATTATTGTTGTTCTTGGATATATTCCTTTATCAGGTGTCCTATTATCGGATAGATCACGGTAACATTGTCACAGGTGCGGATGACAGTGGCTTTATATCCATCAGTCATAGAAAACTAACATGGGGAAAGAAAGTCATTCACGCTTGCACGATCTTGGTATCATGGATATTGAATTTCCGTTCGAATTAATTGAGAGTAAACGAAGGGTGAACCTTGGTAGACTGAGCTAAGTATGTAACGACATTAAACAGCAAATAAGATATGACAGTTTTGCTATCTAGTATATTTTAATGATATATTTCAGTATAGTATATGACCATTGGACATGGCACTCACGTGAAAACAATGTGTGTTAATCCTTGTTTCCTTGACCTACATGACATATGTATCGCTTTTACAAAGGCGACAGCCGAATGATCAATAATGGCAAAGTTAAAATTTCTTGAAAGTCAAATTCTGCATCCGTTGCTAAATATTAATGACAAACATAGTTTCAGTATTACCAGTACTACGATTCAGGTTCTTCTCAGCTGGGTAAATAGTAAACTGCATCATTTGTTTCCGTTGATAGTAATAAAAGAAATATCGCGATATTAATTTACACCAAGTATTTTACCCGGACTGACATCTGACATAATACAAAGGGACGCAATTAGTTTCTAATTTCAAAGACATGTCTAAAGGTTTACTTCAAGATTCTTTATTAAGCTATTTACTTGTGATTTTAATTTGCAGCTATTGCAATCATTTAGAGTAACAAAAGGGAAGTTGAATATTTATTCCTTCGGTCAGCAACTATAAACGATATCGGTTAGCTCTGCGGAGAGAATATATACTTTCTGACAAGTTCTCTGGCATGGATCTCCGTGTCTGACTATCAAAACATATAATGTTAAAAGTGACTGGCAATCTGAGGGCACATTCTAAGACACGTGAGCATTTACGTCAATTATTCAATACATTTAACAAGCCTGACCCGGATGCTTTAGATAAGTGACTAGTATTGTCTCTTTAAAAGGGTGATATTAGATGCATATTCTTTGTCTAACTCAACTAACAACGTTCACAACGAATATTTCCTAGGGATGAACTCCACCAAAAAGTTTTTCATGCCAACATTTATCACTAAGAGAAAAAACGTTTCAAAATGTTTAGTTTCACCCACTATCATTTGCATTATCATCAGATATACTGCGTTCATCTCCAACTTCGATTAAATATATGGTGTTTACCTCTGTTCATCACAAGCATGAAATTTGTCTTAAACGTAGGTGATTTTCAATAAGAGCAACATTAGCCTCGAAGAATCCGTTACATCTCATCGGGACCTGAATGCTAGTTGAACAAGAGCTTTTCACAAAATAGTTTAGATATGTGGTATACTTTAATGCAAGTTGTTGTAGAATCCATGTGAACAAGAATATTAATCAAAGTGGATAATATCATTTACTGCTACATGTGACTATGATGTCTTTATTTCGTTACAAGATGGTATATATATATATATATATATATATATATATATATATATATATATATATATATATATATATATATATAAGATCTAATTACAGCATACTTATCAGTATAATCATAATCACAAAGCATACTTATCAGTCTAATGGATTGTATAACCACATTTTAAGTATACGCATACTCACACACTATATATACACAATATATATATAGTGTATGTTTATTGGCGAGAAAACAAGGAATTATGTTTATTAATTTTAAGAAATTTTCTATCTGAATTTACACTATTTAAGCTAAGGAAAGGTTTTAGTGCCGTTCCAGCCTTAGTGTAATATTTGACATGAGACAGAGAATATCGAAAGTAAATATGTATATGTTTGTCCCAGTCGTCTTGAGTATTGCAAATTTATAGCCCAAAATATTCTTCCTTGCATCAGAATATCTCTCTCTCTCTCTCTCTCTCTCTCTCTCTCTCTCTTATAAATCTAATTCATTCATATTCCATTTAGAATATTTATATATATCTGAGGTGGCATGCACGCAGCTTTGATATATTTCTCCTTGATTAACGCCCGTAAATGTGAAGTATTAACAGATTCCTTGTGCCGAAAAGGCATATAATTAAGATATTCATTGGGCCGAAAAGGCATAGAATTAGAAGTTACTGGTGCCTAAATCAGAAAATAAATATTAATACTGGACCAAATTGTATCCGTCAAAAATAGTTATATGCTCTTCTTCCACTCATGTGCGGTTTCATATTGAATGATAATATATTTAATTCCAATATCAAATGCTGTAAAATATCCTGGAATGCAACAATTTTACAATATCGGCACATGCACCTGTAGTTCTCTCAGTTTAGATGCAAAAAGAATAATCATAAATTTACCAAGATTGCATGACCAAACGGCATGGCACAAAGTCAACAACACTGTGATATATCAATATCAAAACGCTCTAGCGTGTAATTTACAAAAAGGTTTTGCAAGAGAGATTAAATAATTGTATTTTGATACAATCGAATACAAGCTACGAGTTAACCAGACGAGATGCCCGAACGTCAGCACATAAAGATGTACAGAAATAAAATGTTCCAGAGATGTCATATAGTACAAAGAGAAGCTTGCATAATCTGAGTCAAGCAGGGCAGACCAAGAGTCCTGCAGTACGAAACATTTGGCATAAGATAGTAAATAGGGCATTCAGGAATTCGCAGTGAGTAACTTGTTATCATTTTATGAATAATTCCCTGAATGCAATTCAAGAAACGGCCGAATGTGAATTGCCCCTTTCCTGGCATTAAACTAAAATGAGGACCTCAAACACACACAACGCATGTGTAAAAATTTGTTACATTTCATTCAAATAAAGAGGTCCCGTCCAACGTGTTATTTTATAACGCATGCCTGATTCTTTCGAATTCCAAAGTACTGTTTTGATGAGTGCGTAAATTCATCGTTATTGGGTTTAAAAGGTAAAGACCCAGAGCAACAAGCAGATCTACTGATGCTTGGATTCTGGTCAAGACACCATTAGAATAAATACAGCGGAATCAGTTTATGTTCGACTAAACGAATAATTTTATTTTAAAAAAAGGAAATTCGTGATCAAAGGTTGTGCAGAAATAAAGAATTCGTTAAAATTGATTGTATTGGGTGGTTTCTTATTATTTACACAAATAAAATATATTTGTATGAAACATGTTCATTTGAATAGAAAATTGAGGCATGAATATTCATAAATGTATCCTCGTTTCAAAATGTATATCTTATGCTGGAATTTAAATTTACCAAGCACCTGGGTTTTAGGTTGACAACCTTGGTGGATCCTCATCCTGGCATAGTTGGGTTACCAAGCAATATTAACATTAAACTAAGCAAGTCAAATATTAAAAATCATACAAATCCCTGATTTATTAGGTTTCTTGATACTTTCTCTTTAAACTCTTAATTATGTTACATAATATTATTATTATATTACGATCAGATTCCAAACAGGTGTTGAATTTTCCACCAATTAGATGGATTTTATCAACATGAATTTCTTATTGGCTTTTTAAAATTATCATTGTGGGGACTTCCACGAGTTGCTTATCTCATCAATGCTCATTCGTTCTATCTTTTAACCTTGGTCCTTGATTTACAATCAGACAGACAAACACAATAAAATAATGTAACTGTTAATTTGTAAGTGCAGCGAGTTGAATGAAATACTGCCTACTAAATCGTCGACCAAAAATGACGTAGTGCACTTGCAGATAACTTAATATTCAGTCAACCAATTAGGGGTCAGTTATCAATTCACGCTGTTTTAAATGCATACTATCAAATACTTATTAAAACGGCCGATTTAAGATGCGGGTCAAAAATCACCATAGAAATTTAACTTATGATTCCAAAATCTTTTTACTTATATTCATCATGATCTTGTCCACACAAGCTAAAGCAATTAAATTGGGAAAAATCTTGATGATATTAAAATTAATTAGTTGATGTCAAAAAACAAAATTATATATATTTTTAATTTGTTTCAATACTTGATTGGAGTTTTGAAGATGCAGACCCTCAGTCCTTGAATGTACTGTTTTGGAACTTCAAAATTGTTTTGCATCCTTCACAACTTATTTCATGCAAATTGCACATAATCAGAGAGAGGATATAATGCTACAGGAGAAGTTAATATTTTCATTTATTATTATTTTATTTTTCATTATCAAACAAATTATGGTGCGTTATTTACTGTAAGAATTGATCCCACAAGTGTTAAATTTGATTTAGGACACGTAGTCCACTAAGATATACTCCTTGTTTTAGTTGTTGCTGATACCTTTTTATTTATCCATGTATCTAATTGTCTTCACTATATTGGCGAAATTCAGATTACGATTGTTCCTGTTTAATATCATGTTCTTTTTCTTCCTGTTTGTGTGCGCATGTGCATGTTTTTTCTTGTTACTGTTTGATATTGTTCCTTTTATTTCATTTTACAAAGTTTTTTTCCTTAATGTAGGCACAAGAGCTGTACGCCTTTGTTGGTGTACAGTGCACGTGTCTCTTGAGGTGCGACTGTGCTGCTCTTTGCCTCTGTCTCAGTTTCAAGGGTTGATTGATATTCTTCTACCCCGACATGAGTTTTATAACACTGTTCATCTCTTTCTTTGCGTCATTATCTTTTCCAGCTTTAACTAAAGCAAATATGTCATTATAATATTCAAACGGCTCCTCGTGGTTAGCTTTTAACCAGTACGTTTCCACTGTGCCAATGTTCAGCAATAAAATGCCTAAATTAGAACTGTATATATTTAATCCAGTAACATGACTTTGTGCTAAGTGGTTCTGACATTCTATAAAAGTTATAATATATTACGAAACAGTCAATAAAAAATAATTGGCTCACATAGAAAAGAGAGAAAAAAAGAGTACAGTTTACATCTTCATTACTGTCAAATGCAACGACAACAAAATTGCAATGAAAATTAATTTTTCACAGTGCCCTCAGCTATGGTCTCCAAATTAGCATACTACTGTTATAGGAAACTATATTTGGTGGAAATAGTTTTAAAAATTCACAAGTTTAGCTGTAATGTAATTTCTTGCATAGAATATAATTTCTTTGATTATATCCGTCCATAGCTTTTTTTAAATATCCTCATAATAACCAAAATAATACTGTGAAACAATTTTAATGTGTAACTATTTTATATCCAGTAATATTAATTAACTTTGTCATTGATTTTCAGTTTCAAACTAAGATGAATAGTGAGGGTGAGGGAAGGGCCCAGTGGAAATTCCGCATAGTGTCCGTAAGTTAACGACAGACTGTGTATGGCAGGCAAAGACAAGTGTGTTCCGAGGTGTGATATTTTAGATGGTATTACTGTGCCTGAAAACTTACATGTATACCTTCCCGAAGGCACAGGATATTGTCACTTTTTCCTGACCCCAATGTAACAAGATTCCAATCAGAGCTTTGCAGAGCAACACCTACATATATACTGCGGGAGATCTCACCCTTCCAAGAATGGCCACGTCCCAGTTGGTATGATTTATGCAAATTATTCATCAAAGAAATCCTATATGGAAACCATCTATCATATTACTACCAATGAGTGTCTTGGACCAAGGGTTATGTTATGCATCTATTTTAACCTGGTTGGTTTGTAAAACCATGCTTGAAAGAATAGTGTGACATCAGTCATAACCTTTGGCCCTATCGCTGGGGGGAAAAGCTAATAATATCATAAGCATTCAGTCACATGGCGGCTCCTTGAAGTCATTCGTTTTAACACATATTTGACTTCACAGTGAAATGAGCTTTCTATTCTGCATTGGACACCTGATGGATGACTCTGTTCTTCCAGAGTTACTTGAAATTGTATACGGTAGCAATGAAGATACACGTTGACTGGAAACTATAGCAAGAGCAACAATGGGTCACTTTCTTGTATATGTTGCGTTGAATAGTTTTCTTTTGGAATCGACATTCCATTTACCGTCACCTTGGAAATGTATAGAAGGGTCTGAAGAATAAAGGGGAGACCTGCTAACATATTAATGAGGAAATAGTGACGTGACCAAAGATTACAGTTTGTATCTGGAAGACAGAGTAGCAACGCTTTGATGTCAGAAGCAAAGAATATATTTGCAGGTGTAATAGAAGGCAGTTTTATGGATGCAGTACATTACGCAATGCTGACTGCAAAAACATTGAAATACTGGTACAGATCTTGAAGGCAAAAATCCATTCAGTCTTGAAGTTTTGTCTTCCCGCAGCATAGGTTCAGGAATGGGGGTACATAAATCGGTCAACGTGGACACTGCAACAGCCGTTAGACAGAAGATAATTATATCTATCAAAGGAAGGGACATCCACCTTCTTCAAGAATAGACAACAGGAAATCATCATAGGGACCAAACTCGCACTTACAATTGATCGTGAAGCCATCCACAATTACCATGAACATCTAATTTGGAGATTTGAATTGGTTGGCGAGAGTAAACATAGCCAACAATAACTGTTTTTTAAGTATGAAATTTGTAGCTATCATGTCCCCTTGCTTGAAACGTTAAATGTACTTCGGCAAGCAAGCAAGTCAGTCCTTGTTAATGCAGTGCGGAAGGAAATACAAGACAGTCAAAATACAACATCGTCCGTTTGTCTTCCATAGTAAGCCTTAGATGATGGAGTTTTACTGCATTGCTTGCCCTGGAATAAGCGCTCGACATTTTAAGATATATACAATTTGTATATGTATTATTTGACAAGAAAGCATGGGAAAAGTTCAGTGGTGTTTGACGGTTACAAAAAGGTTGCATCGGTGAAAGATGTCGCACATATGAAAAGATAAGCATCAACAGGCACAGCTGTAATAATACACTATGACGCAACAACACAACTCACTGTAAAAAATAATGTGTTCTTGATAAACAAAGATAATAAACAACGTTTTAGATACATGCTGGAAAAAGTCTTGAAAAAGCTTGATGTGACACCATAGATACGCTTCGAGATGCAGATGTTCTTGTTATGCAGACTGCATTTGCTGAAGCCACTGAAGAAGAAGTAACAGATTCTTACTAATGACACTTAAGAACTTGTGCTCCTATCTCAGAGCCCAATCGTACCTCTGGAACGTCATAAGCTGGAACATCAAAAGCACAAAGACTTCCTTAGGCATGTTAATCTGAATTAAACCATCTCTTCCTTCAGGCTCTGTTCGGCTGTGATACAACACCCCAACTGCACTGAACTGAGAAACGTGTTGGACTCGTGAAGATCAGGCAACTTAAAGAGTAAAAGGCGGTCTTCAGCAACACCAGTTCATGATGAGGTTTGGCTGGAAAAAAGCATTGTTTGTTGTTTTCTGTGGTAAATTAACTGATATCCGACATGGACTTTGTTATAAGCGTTTCTGTAAGTAAGCAAAGAAGACCTCAATATTCGTCCAGTTGAGGTCACTGCCTCCAATATCTTCTTCAGCCAAGAACCTCTTGATCCTATAATGTTCAAGTCTGACATGGTAATGATAAATTATATCCCATTAAGTGAGAATGGAAATAAGTCCAATGAGCTCTTCATGTGGCCAGTGATTCCCAACAAGGACCAAGCAGGTTGTCGGAGATGATTAGATGCAACTGTAAGACTTACTTGAGCACTGCAACATGCAAGTACCGCAAAATCTTTAATGTTCACCTCCCAGCGGTGAATGTTAAGGTTCGGCTTGTGCCAATGCTCATCTTATAGACTGTGATATAGAAAAGACAGAAGATTATGAGAATTGAAATTTTGATTTGTAATCATTTTCATATCTGACTTTTCCAGGTAGTTCTTTACAGTGAATATTTCGACAGTACTTTTGACATTTTGACTATAATTACCCCTGACACCGCTGTCGTCAGTGTTAGGATTTAACAAGTTACACATTATCTGGATCGTAAAAGCAACATTAGATATTGATCAGGAAAATTCGTGTATGTAAAAGGTATAACTGACAAACAACATTACCAGTCGAATAACTTGCGGAATTGACCGATCTTTTTATTCTATTGTTTTCAAAAGCACAAATCGAAAATGGCAATCGCACAAACGGGACATGAACAAAACAAAGAACGGAATTACTATACGGAATCAAAATCAGGTTTGGCTGTAAATATCAATTTTTGGAAATGCGATACAATGACAAATGAAGCAAAGAAACAAAGAAGTTGTACTGTTTTACTTCTTACGATGCATCTTAATACGACATTGTTTAGGTGGAAAGATGTTAGAACAAGAAGAAATTGAATTCATGACGTAATTAAGTAAGACAGCAATAAAACTCATTTGTAGCATTGTGTAACACTTTTTTGACCCATGATATAGCATCTTCCTGAGTTGGTGATTACGTAAAAGTTTTTATATTATTGTTTGAAGTCCTATTGTTACTAATTAAAAAATACAATTAAATAAATAATATGCAGTTTATATATTTGACATTTTTCGAAGATTGAAAATAGAGATCATAGACCTGAGAAACCGAATTAATGGCAGAAAAGTGTTTTGGGGAAATTTGTAGGAAATGTACATCTAAATATGCATGGAAATTGACACAAGTGAATTCTTCTTCCTCCATACCACTGAGATTTAGTGATCGCAAGAGAAGAATTCGATTGTTTTCTTTTTGATTTAATATTTATAGGAACAAAATTATTCAAGCTGATTTCTTCCAGCTGCTAAACTAACATTATGACTTAGAAGACAGATTGCATAAAGACACTTTTAGAATAGGTCTTCGACCATTACCTGTGTGTAAAACAGACACCTGTACACTACAAAGAGGAGCTGAAATATTTATTTATAGTCAAACAAAGTATAGACTTCGCTCCAATTTTTTACTGTTTATCACCAGTTGTGCCTGTCTGTATGTATGTATGTATGTATGTATATATATATATATATATATATATATATATATATATATATATATATATATATATATATATATATATATATATATATATATATATATATATATATATATATATACATATATACATACATACATACATACATACATACATACATACATATATATATATATATATATATATATATATATATATATATATATATATATATATATATATATATATATATATATATATATATATATATATATATATATATATATATATATATATATATGTGTGTGTGTGTGTGTGTGTGTGTGTGTGTGCATTAGAGGTACACGGTATTACGGGTATAATTGCTTATAACAGCACTTTTTTGGGCAGCAGATGATAAGGTTCCTTTTCCTGTACTAGTACTTCTCTAGTTTCCGTACGCAAGGACTGTAAGAAAATTCCCGAGCAATCTTAATGCAAATTTCATGATCGTAGCAGCATCTTTTCATTTTTCATTACAATATATTTTAACAAAATACTATTATCTTTAGCAGCAGCAGAAGAACTTTATGATATTGCTGCAAATCATAAAAATAGGGATAAATATGTAAAAACGAAATATGTTGATTCTTGGACAAAGGATGATTGGGTTAGAGATGTATATCTTATCTCTACTAAACAAGATTCTCTCGAAACTGATGATATTGATTTTCAAAATTTTTAAAAAGAAGTAATAAAAAGAAAACAACCTGACCAATTACAAATTGTAACTGAAGCTCAACCACAATCTCCTCGTCGGCAACTTCCTCAACTTCCTCAATCACAAATTGTAATTGAACCTCAAACACAATTTACTCTTCCTCCTCAACAATCTCCTAGACCTAAACAAGAACAACCTGTAGATGTTTTTGACTATACTGTTATAAAAGAATTTCCACCTGCTGGTTTAAAAGGTATCAGGGATGAAGATTATCCTGGGGTAGTACATATTGCTGCGAATTATGATGAAAGAGAAAAATATTTAAAACCTGAATATATTTCTACACCAAGAATAAATTAGATTAGAAGTATATTAATGGTCAAATATGTTCCTAAACGATATCGCAATCCAGACTTTGTTCAAAAATGTTACAAAGATGCAAAAAAAAAGAAAAGAACAACAATTACAACGAGGAGAAGATATGCTTGCTGAATTGTTAAAAAATACCCAAAACTCTGAACCGAAAACTGGAAGTGAAATAGGAATTTGTCCTGACAGTGTTCTTGCAGATGTTGATCTCTTAGAAATTCTGATCGGAGGAAATTCAACCGATGATTTTTCTGGAACCGTGTCTATTTTGTTAAATAAAGGAGACGAAGAAACATTTATACTGCAATCATCTGATACAAAATTAACCGCAGCGTCTTACTGGTGGTGTCTAGAATTTGTCGCTGAAACACCTCAATTGATAACTAAACAATTAAAATATAATGAACATTCCGATCAAGTTTCAACGTTTTAGATATAATGAAGCACGTGAATGGCAAACGAAACTAAAAAATATCGTTGACGAATATACAATAAAAGTAAAACATATCGCAGACGTGTAGTTGTCGTTGACACACTTGTTTATTCAGCGTCTACTGTTATCACTGGAACCGGCGAGTTATTATCAACAATAACACCATTGCTAGTGATGGAACCAGCAGTTGTAACAATTTGTATTTCAGATTTCAGCTGCAACAACAATTGCTGGCCTTTTCAATATCATCGCGAAAAAATATGCACTTGTACAAACACAAAATTGTTTGATTATATAATACAATTACATACATCGATGTTAGCATACTCCAAATTATCCTCGTTATTATCAATACGTCTTAATGATGGGAAAATATCAGATTTTGAGTTCACGGAGACGATTAAAATCTACGAGAGGCCGAGTGGTCTAAAGCGCTGTCCGTTACGGATCACTGCCATCTCACCTCTGTCTGCGTGGGTTCGAGTCCAAGGCTCAGCTAACGTTGGTATGTGGGAAAGTCTGCCGGTTGCTTCTCGTCGGTGGTTCTTCCCTGGGTTTTCCAGGGCTCTTCCTCCACCAGTTATACTGGCCGCCATGTATAGCCTATCTTGTGCTTAAAAATGGCGTTAGACCCTAGAACAACAACAACAAAGAAGCAATGACTGTGATAGAATCCACATCTGATTTAAATTATAATACTAATAATAATGTCAACTCCAATCGAATTACTACAAGATATTGTCGTTAATACACCTCCGATAAACTACGATGATATCGGTAAGCTCAAGCAATCCAGAATTTAATATTAACTTTCCAAATGCAATTCCAGCGAAAGAAATAGCGCGAGCACAATTACGAGTTTATCACAGCTGGCCAAATATCAGATCAAAATCATTTGATGGATGGCAAGCGAATACTTCGCTCGTACTTGCAAATAAAAATAAAGCTGATGGAACTCCTGATAGGCATGTTGAAATTCTAACAGGTAGGTGTCAAATTGAACAAAAAATAAACGATGAATTCCAGAGCGGAATCGAATCTAGTTCACGAACCAACTTTATCAGCTGCAATAGAAATATATTCGCAAGATCATGTTGTAGATATTTATCAATCGTCAAGCCGGTCTGTTTTAGGTTGGTATGAAATTCCTCCAGAGTATAAAGGTCCACCAGAATCAAAGTTAAAGAATTTCTCACAGATATAAAATATTTATAACAACTCCACAATATCGAAAAAGATATCCGTGGAATAATGTATATTATTACGCTGAATATGATTTTTAAAATTCTAACCTACCAAAAAATTATTTATTGATGGTGCTGGTTTGGTTGAAATTCCTTCCACACCAAAAGATTTATTTAATGTCAAAAATTATACTGAAATTCCTAGCTACATTCGCGACCCAACAAAACTTATTTTCTTGTGTCACACAATATTACAATCACGACGTAAAACAACAAATCATTAAAACGATACATCTAAATCAAATTACTTCAGACCTCGACTATACTAATTCAATTATTATTGACTCTGTAATCTATGAAGATATATATACATATCAAAGAGTGAATCTTAAACAACAATTTCCCAATTATTATAAAATTACCAACATTTGTACTGCCATGACTGCATGCCGACGAACTAAAAAATCAATCAACAAAATCTTTCCGAAAATTGTTGTGTCATGGATAAAACATCACCACCAGAAGATATTCTCAGACATAACATTGATCCATACATTGAAGGCAGACATATTTCACCAGGAATGGTAAATATAAATTCAACGATTGCAGTGAATCTTGTATATGATGCAATTGATGGCAGCTATCAAATAGATCTTGAAAAATCTAATCAAGCTCAACAAGGATATATTTTATATACATTTACACCGCAAGTACCTCCTGGATTTGATTGTACAAGAACATATTAATCCTGTTTATCTGCAATGTCATAATTCGTTATTATCAATGTTACATTTCAAACTTACTGACCAAACCGGACACTTAATTAAATTAAGAAATGTAAATTTGAATATAAATCTCTACGTAAGATCTTAACGATTTTTAATCATAAATATATTTTTTAGAGTGTTTTACAATTAATTATTTAATCAAGAGGTATTCTGTATATACAATGTACCAACATGTGAGAGTGTTTATAAACGACAAAGAGGTAATTGAAAACGCCATCAGAACAATAATGACACCGCCCACAGTCAATACAGTACAATTCAGTGTTAATATAATGATTGACGAATACGGCAATACAAAAAATGTTGTTGACGCAGGAACAATTAAATGAGCTACAGAGAGAACATATTATTATCATTACGTGTGATAGAGATCAGATCATGAATTATGCACATTCTTGTATTGAATTAGATCAGCTTCAAAAAATATTGTCTAATTCTTCAGACTGATGGGTCAAGTACCAAAAACTAAGATACAAATCACACAAAAATTTACAGACAGAATTTTTACCTAACTTTCATTAATTTCATAAGTGACGTTGTTGCTACAGTCACTGACATCACTTTCACTAATGACAGCGCTTTTGTTTTCAAGATCTGACATAATCTTTCTCAGCTGCCTCAAGGTGTGTTTATAATTTCTTTAGTGTTTCGTATTCGTGAGAAAGTCTCATCTAGTTTTCTCGAACGTGAAAGTCAGACGAATTTATCAATTTCCGTCCACCGCAGCCAATGATTGGATCATAGCTTTCTAAATCTGCTTAATGAATTTGTACTCAGCTGGTGTTATATCTGTCTTAGAATTTACCTTCTTGTAATGATTTAAAATCACAAATAATTTTCTCAGGATCTAGTTTATCAAATATTTTTAAACCTTTATTTTTAACTTTTTTAATCCTAGAAATAATATCATTCATATTGTAAAAGTTCATTATATTAAAAATTATATATTTAAAATTTTAAAAAATAACAACAATTAAACCGTAGTATAATGAGCGGTTATCATTCATAGGGTCTTTTTGTGAGATTTTTCTTATGGTCTTCTCGGCACCCCATGAGGCTTTTCTTTCTGGCTGACATTCTTTCTGAATGTTTTTATGTTGGGTACCCTTCAGTGAGATTGATAAATCACGCTACGATTTATTTTTGGAGGATCCATAAATTCTTTAACAGAGAGTGAAAAACGCACTCACCACGTTGTTCAACGAGGTGAAATCCCATCTTCGTATCGCCACCGTCGACAGTATGTTAGTCACGAGATTCGAACGCCAGCCCTTAAGTATGAGAATTAGCTGCGCTACCACTGCGCTATGTTCTAATCTTACTGATATATGTTTCAGAAATTATTATAAAGTTACCTACGTAAGATTTTCCTACAAGTAACTACGACGTGGATTTATTTTCCATTTTCCAGAACACGTCGTATTAAAATAATCGTATGTCGTATATATTTCAGCCTTTGACAAAGTTAGATTTAAAATACATATATTTCTGTATAACAGAAAGATCTAGAAATAACTGAGCTGTATTTGTACACGTAACCGTGTGGATGTGTGACCAGCAGCAGAGAGGGCGAACAGACTTAAGGATTCCGACAAAAAAACAAAGCTTCCACAGAAATCTAATCCGTAGAAAGGTTTATTTTATCAAATAAAAGCTTCCTGGGAGAGTTTTATCGTTGTTGAACCCCAACCTGGGAATTAACTCTTAGTTCGAAGCATAGCTGCAGAATAAAGTGTATATGACTCTATTTATTTTTTTGCTTAGATTTTAGACGACTAACTGTTGGTAGACGCCTCCCTGCTGCTATCGTGTTTAAATGAAAAGTTTTAGCACTGATGCATCAAAATATCCTATCTAGACCTATTCGATATCTAGTTCGTGGATCACATAAATTGACTGTGACAAATCCATATGGGGTAGATTGAGCTCGACTAAAGAAATTTTTAAATTTATTCAGATCCATGTCGCCGCTACACCACGTCTGATGAATATTTCTTAGTGTATGTGTACATACGCCGTTAAAGACCGCTAGCATGTCACAATTGTCCCTGATCACTTTAGGAATCTGAGTATACCTCTGAGTTACATAAATTACATCAGTATTTTTATGTCGTCCACGTGAGAAAATTCTGGCTGGATTAGATTGTTTATCTAACATCACATCCTCGTAGACTACTAAATTATTTATCGATCCATTCAGATCATCAACTGATGGTGCTTCTTCCACATCTGTTATAAAATCAATTACGTTCTCACCGTTATTTAGCAACGCTGCGTTCTCATTAAACTCTTTTAATACATGATAACATCGTTGATCATCTACGGATGGTGCAACCAAATATAATTTATCCCACTTCAACCATCTCATTATCAGATTTAGCAACAACTGTGTTTTACCTGACCCTGATGGTCCTATGATTATCATTCTGATTGAATTTGGTAACGCAGCATGATGTTTGACTGGAACAGATTTTTTTGTAGCCGAAAAATCAATTACATTCATGATATAATTATATTATGGATTTATATTGTGTGAGATGTAGAACGCGTACACCAACGGTGAATCTAGCTACGGTTGTTACAAAAAATAATAGATCAGCTGTTACTGGTACATGTGAAATATGTGGTACAAAAAAGTTTAGATTCTCTTCATCGGACCAGAAATCAACGATTAAAAAAAACGAAGAAGATACGGAGGTGATGTTACAGCAAAATTATCATCGTTACCAGGAACACCCTGGGCAAAATATCCCGGAGAAAAACACTTACCAGGATATAATTACTGCGGACCAGGAACACGACTCGATATCAGATTAAATAATCAGGATCAACCGAATCCTGGCGAGGATCCTATAAATGCAATTGATCGAGCGTGCTTAGCTCATGATATCGCTTATAGAAGTAAAGATCTACAACAACGACATCTAGCTGACGTAAAATTGATTCATACATTAAATTCTATAAAAAATAAAACCATCAAAGAAAGATTGGCTAGTTGGATAATTAATACTGCTATGAAAGGTAAATTAGTTCTAGGTGCTGGTAATTAATATTATGGAAGAAATTTATTATTCTCCTGTTGGATTTTGGAAAGGTAAATCAGCAATTAAAAAACTAGCAAAAGCTGCTAAGGTGAAATCATCAGTAGCTGCTGCGTGGTTAGCTAAACAGGCTATATGGCAGATTTATTTACCACCACCTAATAGAATACGCACACTTTGATGTCAGCGTACCAAATGAAGTTCATCAGGCTGATATAATGTTTCTACCACATGATACAGTTAATGATAAAATCTACAAGTATGTATTAACCGTTGTTGATATTGCTAGCAGATACAAAGAAGGTGAGCCGCTAATAACTAAAACAGCAACTGAGGTTACTAACGCATTTGAAAAAATATATCAACGAGGTCCGTTAACGTGGCCAAGATTACTTCAGGTTGATCCAGGAAGAGAGTTTCTTGGTGCTGTTACTTATTTAATGAAACAGAAAAATGTAAAAATAAGACGTGGAAAGGTTAATATTCACAACGACCAGGCTAATTTTTAGAGATTTAATAAAACACTAGCTGAGCGACTATTTGGTTATCAGTATGCTATGGAATTTATTCAAAATAAAAGATCCAATGACTGGGTCACTAGGTTACCAAGTGTTACATCAGCAATAAATAATGAACCAACAAGAGCGATATCAATGAAACCGTCGGTTGCTATACAAAAAGATTTTATACCAATCCGTAGGAAAGATTTTTCAACTCGACCGGTACTAGGTGATGTTATTGTTAGATATTTATATAAACCAGGTGAGGCTGAGGGAGGCAGAAAAAGAGCAACAGATCCTATTTGGAGCGTAACAACACACAGAATAGTATCTGTGACGAGATCATCAGGTAGACCAGCAATTTATATGCTTGATATATTTGCTCCTCAGCGCGGTTTTACACGTGAGGAATTACAAGTAATTCCGTTTGATACTCAGTTACCTCCTCAATCACTTAGATAATCAATTCCGCGTCGATTACATTCTAAACACGCCAGAGTAACATTTTCTCTATTATGGCCTAGATTATTATTTATTATGTCTACGGTAAATTGTCTGGAATCATTTTTTTGATAAGTCCACGTCATAATACAATTGCAACCGGAACAGTGATTACCCTGTTTCTCTTTCAGTGATAAAATAAAATCTACATCCAAATCAAATTCATAATCATTTTTTTTATCAAATTGTTTATAACTAAATAATTTTGTTCTTATCACGTACTCGTTTGTTTCGTCGTTGATAATCGATCTATCTAGAATAATTCTACCCAATTGAGATATTTTTCTCACTCTAGAAACAGATAAATATACCAAATTGGACCATTCGATGTAGTCGTCGATGATCCAAACTCGAGTATCAGAAATAGTTAATCCTTGTGAAGAATGAATAGTCATAGCATATCCTAGGGTCCAAGGTGATTTTGTTGTGTTTAGGGCTTCTTCAGCTAAATTAATATCGACGGTAACAATATCATTTAATGCTAAATTCTGCTTCCCTCGTCCAGGTATATCAACATCAATATTTTGCAATCTAGTATTAGTTGGTCTATAACATAACGGTACAGGTAATAATGGAAATTTTTCCTGATGTAATTTAAATAGTTTTTGTTGAAGTACATCTCGAATTATTTTTCTGCTAGCAACTATCAGATCATTTGGTGTCCACGTTGATAAAAAATCTTTCATTGATGTTTCTGGAATTACCTCACGCATCACACAACGTTGAATTTTATTAGATTTTAATCGAATTAGTTTTTTAAATTCACTTAATCTGTCATCAAGTGATCTGTAATCGGTGTCAACCTATTCATAGTAATCAACAAAATTATTCAACCAATTATGTGGTGATTCACCATCAATAGGATTTGGTTGGCCGTGATCACCGCACATAATTATAGCAACATTTTTTGTTAGCAGCCAATCGAGAAACATTTTTAATACACCAACAAATACTGTACAAATTTCATCCCAAATAATAACTTTATTTATATATTTTTCTCCCATTCGAGATAGACTCCACGTACCACCGTTGTATTTGAAAAAACTGTGATACGTGCACGAATTAGCTCCACGCTGTTTCATCTCTCTTGCTAATCGATGTGTTGGCGTCAGCACAATTACATCAGAATTTTAAAATAATTATATCATTCTAGTTGTTTTTCCTGAATCATCTGGTCCATTTATATAAACCATTTTATATCTTGCGGCGGGATCATACACATTTGGTGCTGTTGATGCTTCTAGAACGCTATCTAAGTAGTATTTTTCTTCAGCAATTACATCAGCATTTTCACAGTAATATAAAATACTCTCATCTTTTACTCGCCACGTACCCCATGAACCATCTCCGGTTAATTTTTCTAACTCTGATAAATATTTTTTATCAATATAAAATGAATCAGTAGCTACTCTGACTGCGGTCTCAGGAAATCTGTTTATCATCGATAATAAATTTATACTCGCATAAGCTAACATCGACGATCTTAAATGAGTACACTGCGGTGATTCTCCTTCAAGAAAACTAACCACGGTACCTAATTTTTTTCCATCAGATAAATAAATATCCTCTCTACTACAAAATATACCCCTCTCTGCTGTATCACCAATTATAAAATCTAATTCAGCCTCATCCATAATCAATCTACAATGATGCCGCTGGTGATCATAAGCACCACCTTGAGTACATTTACCAATTATTTTTCTTCCCAGATCTTTTGCATCATCGTGCTCTGTTGGTAGCCAAACATCAATTTGTTTCTGATATGAAATAATTGCTTCGCTGAGCGTCAACGACGTTAATATCGCAGAATCTAGCATATATCTCAATAGCACTATTGGGACCCATCGCTGTTCTGAAAAATGTTTACCAAACCAAAGATAACATATTTTATGTAATCCTGCAGCAAACTTAAATGATACAACTGTAGCAAATCCTGCTAATGAAAACTCTGGCAACGGACCGTTAATAGATACTCTTGTCATCTCGTCGGTAGGATGACCAAATTGATTGAAATATTTATTGCACTCGCCGTATCCTAAAAAACTACCTGGATAACATGCTATCATGTCAAATGAAATCATATTAATAAAATTATAATCTGTGTTCCATAATCCACCATGACCGTACTCAATGCAACTATCTTGAATATCTTTAAGAAATTCTTTTCTAGTTGATTTCCACGACTTTTTCTCTCTTGCTGCGTGAGCAACAACAGATGGAATAGTAAAGCAGTTAACAAGTAAATCTTTATTTACTGAGTATTTTTCTGCTATCGCTTCATTGAATCATGTAAAGATTCACTTCGATACATATCTCCGTTAGGCCTGACAAAATGATCGTATTTCTCATCACTAAAAAACAACCAAACAGATACAGGATCTGATTTACTTATTTTATAAATAAAATCAAATAAGTTTTCAGGATAGAATTTAATATTACGTTCTCGAGGAAAATTGTTACTGATTTACTCCAAGCATGAGAATTATGATCAATTATCTCGATAGGTGCTCCTTTGGATTTGTACGCGGATGAGTATAATATCTCACCCTATAGCGTTTTTACTGTTATAGGAAATTTTAATTTCGCTGATAACGTAGCAACATCATTTATTGATGTACCATCAGCAACTGATTCGGCCCACGTATTTATTTTTTCTCGCCGTAAATCTGTTAAACCGTTTCCACGTCGCGCATTTGTAAAGTGTTCTATCACTCGCTCAGCTACACAATTTAGTTTTACCGACATTTTCGTCTTAGCAAGATTCTCAACGGCGGGTTTATTTAATCTGTAAATGCCATAAACAACAGCTGCTACAGGATAAGCTCGTACGTAGTATGGTTTATCAATGCCTGTTAGTAATCCTGGTCTAGAATTGTTACTTACCGTGACAGATTTTTTCCACCGACTATTGGATCGCGTTTATCACGTGTAATCCAAACGTCGTTTTTATTGTTCACAATAAATTTTATTCTGAATATAAATTTATCATTACTGAGTGAATCAATTATTTTTTTAGCTCGCGTATCGTTCATAGTATTATCAATATCAGCTGCTCTCCACGTTGACCACACATGAGCTGCTCCGTCATCGTAGAACTCTTTTTTTAGCTTGATCTACTTCAGGAATAATATATTCTACCTCATCAAGATCGAATAACATATTATATTTTAAACAAATATTTAAATAATAATGAACAAGTGCAAATGGCTCATGGTTGGCTCGTTTACTTGCTGTGATAGATCGTGCAGAAAAGAATACTGCGGAATACATTTAGCTTATATAAAACGAGGTGGGGTTGGACCAACAAGATGCATCAGATGTAATATTGGAATCAGAGGAAAAACTAGAATATCTGTGCAATGTGGCGGAAAAAATATAGAGAACTAAAAAGACACTATGATAAAAATCACCTGATAGTAGTATTGCTATCAAATGCGAAGAGGATTATTTAAATAGGTTCTCAGATAAATTTTGATTTAAACAAATGGAACTTAGTATGATGAATCCTATATACAGGAGACATCCAATCTATAATAACTACGAAGCATCAGCTGATGGTACAGTTAGACATTGCAGATTATGGTTACCTTCAGTTTATCATCGGTAAATTAAATTATCGAAATCACAGATTTATTTACGAATGTTTTCACGGACCAATTAAGTATGGTCTGGTAATCGATCATATTGATGGAGATAAATTAAATAATTCTATAGATAACCTTCAGGCAATAACACAAAGTGAAAATTCTGCAAAAGGTGATACAGGTGGACGAAGAATTTCCAGAGCGGTTAAATCAATAAATACAGAAACCAATGAAGAGTTATATTTCCAATCCATGTATTTGGCTGGTAAACATTTTGATATTAATTCAGCTGTAATACGAAATGTTGCAGAAGGAAAATATAAATCATCTTTTTCTTATAAATTTGGATCATGGATCAAATTTAGTTATTTTCCTCTTATATTAGATAAATAATTTATTTATAAACAATGAATCAGAAAAATATTGATGAAATAATTAAATCCATTGAAATACTAAAAATCAAAGAAATACCACTATCAGATCATCTAGATTCTGATAAAATTGCTGCGGATTTTGATACCATAATACAACACAAACAACAGGGTAGATACACTCTGTCGTCTGAATACAGATTCATATAAAAGATTCAATCTGCGATGTATAGATCACTTATCAACATTGATGAAGCTGAGATAAGCGATTTTGCTCCATTAGCTAGCGCTGTTGAAAAGATTCGATCAGCGCTGTCTGATGAATACGAATCTAAAAAAATGATAGATACACGTGCAAGACAACTGAGAAAGCTGATAGATGGTGAAAACCAATAAATTTTTATTTATTTTATATAAATCTTTTTTTATTATTTTCTGTAATTTTCTGTTTTTTGACAGAAAATTTGACTGTTTTGGTCGATTTTTAACTATTTTGGTCGATTTTGCCCTTTAAATAGGTTGAGTAAAATACCCGATTCTCTAATTGATTTTAATTAAATAAAACACAAAAGTCAGTAAAAGCCAGTAAATCAGCGAAAAATTATGTATTTTTTACTGATTTTTGAGTTAATTTTGTTGACTTTTGAGCTAATTTTACTGATTTTTGGTGATTTTTATCGGTATTTATTGACTTTTGTGTTTTATTTAATTAAAATCAATTAGAGAATCAGGTATTTTACTCAACCTATCTATTGGGTAAAATCGACTAAAATAGTCAAAAATTGACTAAAACAGTCAAAGAATTGACTAAAACAGTCAAATTTGCTGATTTTTTAAAGAAAAAAATAAAATCAATAAAAATATTTTTTTTTACTTATGAGTTTATCAATAAATTTATGTTCAGAGTTTCTGCACGTAGATCAAGTAAATGTCCGGATTGATCAGTCAGGGAAAAATTTACTCGCTGTAGCAAATTATAATGACATCGAAGATAAACGGGATTGATTGGTTCTTGTATTAGCAAAAATCCTGGTGGATCTTTTGGTGAAAACGAATACAAAACGAATCCTTGTTTTGCTTGATCTGACACTGATGCATCAGCGACGTAGCTGTTTTCAATGATTTCACAATTGAGATTAACCGCGATGACGTTGGTTATATTAACTATCTCAGGTGAAATATGCCTACCGGTACCATCCTCAGCGTTATCGCGCTTAAGAATAGCTGGTGGTGGTAATTTTTTTCTCCATGCGACGTGTAATTTAGGAAACATTTCATCAATGGTTTTAGTGAGAGATGTTTTCATTTCATCTACGTTGTATCCAGGTAATTTAAAATTTGGTAATGTTTCTTCAGTTAATGAATACACGGCTAAAAATCTATCTTTACTTCTTCCCGTTACATCAGCACCATAAATTATCATCTGAATTAATCGTGTATTAAGACGTTCCATATTGAGCGCAATTTTATTCAGTATTTCTATGTGTTTGATAATTTCATCACATGAGTTTGATACATCAAAAACACACTCAGTAAAAGTTGCATCCAACATTTTTAATTGTTGTTCATGAATTTGATTCAGATATTTAAATACCTCAATAACATCATCTAAAGTAACCGATATCACTGTCATTTTTCCATTTTTTTATGCTCATCAGTAAAAGTCCATTGAAAGGTAGATTCATTTTTTGTATTTATAAAACTGTAAAAATCTCCATCAGATAAGTCTTTTATATCAAATAAAATCTCATGATGAATTTTTGGGTGTGAAAGATCATGATAAGATCTTCTATCTGTAATAACATCAGATTTTTTAGGTTCTGGTGGTGTTGGTGGTGTTGGTGGTTTAATTTCTGGCCAACCTAGTACGGTTCTTATTGAACTCGCATAAATATCAATCTGATAATTTGAATTTATTTCAATGATTGATCTTAACGTTGGTTCATGCACAGATATCTTTATTCCGGGATCGGTTCCTGTTATATTTTTTATTCTATGCATGAGCTCTGATAGCTACCTGTTGGTAATCCAACCACATTCCAATCAGGGGTGTTATCAGGTTTATTTGTATAAGCAAAAACAAAAGAATTATTTGATTGTAGCCCACCAAATGTTTTTGATCTAATGTTAGGCCAGCTGTAATAGAAGCGCAACTGAGCTAGTGCTATTTCGCTGATAGAGATAGGAGTGGGGAAAATAATGCTAAACTCGGGCTTAGTTGAACTAGCTGAGATCATCGTCGTTCTTGTCGTTGCAGTGTTCGTCGCAATCTGCTGCAGTAGTTCGGTCATTATTTATATTGATATCTTTCATCGCTTGATTGTAAATTTTGGATATTAGTGCGAACTCTGCATCAGAAATAACGCCGTCGTTGAGACTCTCTGATAGCAGCAAAGATAATTTCGAGTACGCTGCTGTTGCTGTATTTAGTTTATCTTTATACGCGGCTAATTTATCGTTGGTGCACGAAGATATCTTTTTTGTTATGATACCAAATACACCAGCTAGCGTAGTGGTTGTAGAAACAATTACAGTGATAACCACAGGGGCGGTCATCGTTAACGCAGATAATATTATTTCAGCACCAGCTATTACCGCTGAGACAGAATAAACGGTAACATCGATTATTATTAATCGTCGTTGATATTTTTTTACTTTTACCTGATAGACGTCGATGATACTCTTCAACGACATCTGCCATGCACGAACCTGATTATATCTGTATTCCATTTATTTATTAACTAGAAATTCTAACACGTATGAGTAAGTTGCTCCAAATAAAATATTATCAATTGGCTGTAATTCAAATACTGCTTCAGTATCTTTTTGTAATTCAACTGTTACTGGGTGAGGAGATTCAATTGATAATCCAGCTATAATTACTCTAAATTTCATTGGACTAATTACTGATAATCTGTATATGCCAGTAACAGCTGGAGTATATTTTATTTTATTATCCGCTGTTGTCCACGTTGCAGATGAAGATGATGCTACCACACGAACCACATTATCAAGTAAATTTTTAATTTCTGCGAGCTTTATACTAACCACAGGTGGTTTTCCAAAAAATTCAATAGATGTTTTGTTTAGTTCTAAAGTATTTCTTCTAAAACTTGTAAAAGCTGCGTATGTGCCTAGATGCTGATTATATTCTTCTTGTAGACCACGTAATCTTAAATCTACATCATCAACGTATTTTTTTGTCACAGCGTCTTCACCTTCTGTTGGATCTCCTAGTGAAGATATTTTGTTTTTATTCATATTAATTTCTCCTAACATTGTATCACCGGTGATTTTCACACGATTATTAAGTTTTACATTAATATCACGAACCTCTCCATCATATAATGATATATCGATTTTTTGACGCACTAAATTATTTATATTCCCTGTTAAATTACTTAAAATTTCAATATCTTCATTAACCTTTTTAATATTTTCTTTAATGACATTAAAATCACCTACGTGAGTATCATATTCATTTCGTTTGATTATATCACCTATTTTAATGTTACTTGTTTTTAGCTTGCCGTGTTCATCCTGAAAAACAGCAACCTCACCAGGATCTGCTTCTGCTAGCGATAAAAGGTTATTAATAACATCCTTTGTTGCGTACTTAGATAAATCACCGGTATCTAATTTTTCTTTTCCTAATATTTTTTTTATTGTTCTTGTTAGCAGAGATCTACCATAAATATCAACCATTATACTTTTGTTTTTGATTTAATTTATCTGACGTGTACTCGTGGATTGTTTTATGATATGGTTTATCAGAGTTAGATATCGCTGCAAGAACATTTGTTGCCTCATTGCCACATATCGGAGGATCAGCTAGTGTTTGTGTTGGTAGCGTAGAATACCACGTTGGAGTATTTAACTGAGATACATAATTTAAAAATTCTCTGGGTGGGGCTAATCCATATGAGTCAGCATAAATAATCTCGTGTGGATTAATAGCATATGCTACCCAATGAGTACCTGGTCCTGTGCTGTTATCAAGATTTATGATCCCTGTTTCGTATTTATTTGGATGCGCTGGTAACTGATCTCGCATAAATACTCCTCTGAAAAACTTTATTTTTAGTTTTTTAGCAGCCTTAATTAGATCATAATTTGACATCGGTGTCATTATTTTCAGTACCATGACGGGGGTGTTCCTGGTAGTCGAAGGCCTTTTCCGTACCATGACGGGGGTGTTCCTGGTAACCGGTAACCTCGTCCTTTCTTTTGCTATATCTCCCACCAGTGATTTTTTCGAAAACTTTTTTACCCGCCGCTCCAGCAGCACCTAACGCAGCAGCTTTTGCTAACGCCGGTGCAGCAGCAGCTGCTATCGCAGGTAACGCAGCAGCTTTTGCTGCAAGTAGTGCTGGTATTGCAGCTAATAGTGGGAAAAATCCACCTATTTTAATCGTATCTTTTATAGCGGCCGGAGATAGTGTAATTTGTACTCCGGTATTAGATAATTTAGCTTTACTGAAATGTTTTTGTTGCGTTTTAGTTATAGATAATTTATTTGGTCCACCTTGAATCTGATCATGCTTTGGCGTTAATTTTGTCCCACATTTTTTTGTTGTATCTGATTGAAGCTTTTTTATCTGACTCGGAGTCAGAGTCACACTAACATGCTCGTACATTTTATAGATAACGCGATTGATTTAAATCACATTTTTTCCACAGGAGCATCGATGATTCTCATTCTGCTGTCGGTACCCTCAAGTATCATAGTCCTATCGCTGAGTATAACAGCAACAGCTCTGAATGCATCAGCAGCATTCGCCTTATTTATTCTGGCCTTAAAATGTATATCGACGACAGATTGTTTTAGTAGATCCATATGTTCCAGTGGAAAGTAATAAATTGGGTAGAATTTTTTAAAATCTAACTGAGATATTTGCAATCCAGTATCAATATTTTGATATCGACCCATATAGCTCCACAAATGATGATAACCACGTGCAATTGAGTTATTTGCGTAATTTGAATTTCTTCAACTGGTTCTTGATGTCCGTTTATTCTTAGTGATACATCACTAGCATTAAAATGATCAAAAATCATGTGAGTTCGAAGTTGATTATTTAGTCGCTCAGCGAGTTGAAGAGCTACAAAGATGTGTCTTGGTGCAGAAACACCCTGCTGAGATGCTATATGCCAAGTAAAATTACCGTTGATGTTGCTCTGAATGCTATCTGTGAATGTTGTCAACCACGACATCACTGATTTACCACCCTGATTCATGAAAGATAACAAATTCTTTTTCTATCGATGGCGTCATCGAAGGCATCCATAGAGTCAATTTTTCTAATACAACCTTACCATTATTATCTGCAGCTCCCGTCCTCCAGATAGCGTCGTTACTATCACCTTTTCTATAAAAGACAACCGTGTGTTTGGCTCCAAAAATAACCTTTATGAAATCTCTACAGAATCCAAATATATGCGACAACGGGATAGCACATGAAAATCTTTTATCATCACCCTCTAACATATCTTTATGCGCCCTAAATCCAAGATTATAATTAGTATTAGAATCATAAGCCACCGGGAAGGCTGCAGTTGGTTTATCTATTGTTACTCCAGCCACCGCATCAGCAGCAGCACCAACAACTAATTGCACGAGTTTAAATGGATTAACATCAGTAACATCGGAATTATCCTTGGTAAACATCATACTAGGACCAGCTGATCTAGTAAAATCATCTGAGTATCTTGCTAGACCTATGATCGTGGTTGCAACATCGATGTTATCGCTAACTGATTCAATTTCTTTTCCATCAATCATGTATGCGGCGCTCTTGAATAATGCCATAATACCGTTGTTGACTAATCCAACCTTAACATCTGCAGCATAATTGGTATCATCGTTTCTCACGATCTTACCAACAACCTCGATAAATGCTTCATGTGGCAAAAAATATCTTGTTGTATCCTGTACTTGTAACTCAATTCTATTGCTACTATTTGGCGTTATCGCGTCATACGAACAATACTGATAGTCTCACACTGAATCATCTCTCTCTGCTGGTTCATCTAATCTAAAAGTGTCATTAGATATCCGCGAGAACATTTTTATAATAAAAATATTTTACCGTCTAAAACGAAGACGACCTCCGTATGCGCTAGTACTAGTTATTTCTTGCTGCGGTGGTAAAGGTTGTACTTGCACTGGTGCCAATGATGCTAGTTTTTGATTAGCTGCATTATTTATTATCTTGCTAATATCACCCGGCATCTCAGTGGTACTAGGTAATTTAGCAGCTGGCTTTTTCGCCTCACTAATCTCAGTATTCTATCTTTGATGGCGTCGTATGCTTTACTCGTAGCAGAACCAACATTATTTATAACCTTATCGCGAATAACTCCTATAGCTTTCATTGATAGCTGCTTAGCTATAGGACCAACTTTGGGAGCTATTCGAGTAAATAATTCACCTAACCCTGATCCGTATTTGAATTTATATACAGGTAACCTTGAATTCATGATGCGAACCTGTATCGGTCTCTGATGACTTTTATGCACGATCATTTTATTTATAATCTAATTATTTAATCGCTGTAGTCGTCAACGAGCTCATCTATAAGATCGCGATAAATAGCTACGTCGATAACTTTTCCTTGAAATAATCTTCGACAGATATCAGTTGCCTCATTAATTATTTCATGCGAATTATTTCCAGCTCGTTTCCCCCCAATAAGGACCTCCAATCGAGATACATCATTAACGACGCTATCAGGACAGATAGAATTATATCCACTACCAGTGGTTTCAGGTGCATCTTCCTCTGGTTGCTGAGATCCAAAAAAAACTAGAAATACCTGGTAACCATGAACTACTTTTTGCCGGTGGAGATTGTTGTACCGATGAGGGTTGTCTATATCTATATATTTCTTTTTTGAATTTTTTATAACCCTCATCAGTGAGATCAATTTTAGCATTTTTTTTAGCAAAAAATATTGCAGGAATCCAATCATTATCAGTGACTTTATCAAGATATTTTTTTTCAAATATTTATCCTTATTGCTATATTCAAATGCAGCAATACGATGTATTTTAGATGTATCAAAATCTTTTAAGGCATTAGCAAAGAAAAATTCTCAAGGATTTATTCCCTGCGTCGTTGATGGATCCACTAATTGAAATGATTCTGGAATATCAGATTCTTCTCTTGGAGATGATCTTTCTTCTTCTACCTCCTCAACAAATTTTTTATAATCTGGATCATCTAGATCGTATTTTTTATTTTTATAATAAGCAAATTATAATGAAGGAACCCAGTCAGATTCTTCTGCACGATCAACATAATCTGGTAACAGATATTTGTTTCTCTCACTATAATCATGTGCAGCGATCTCAGTAACTCTCTTACGATCTACAAATAATTTAGAAATATCTGGTCTAAACATCCATAAACTGGTTTCAGGTAATTTCCCCTGCACAGGTTGAGATTTTAATTCCTCAACAAATTTTAAATAATCTGGATTTTTTCTATTTAATTTCGATCTTTTAGAAGCAAAATATAACGCAGGAACCCAATCATCTGATGAAATTTTTGCAACATACTCAGGTTTTAAATATTGATCTCTCTCATTGTATTTTTTGGCAATTTCAATTAATTTATCTTTATCTTTGATGATATGAAGAGTATCCTCGGTAAACATTTCATGTGGCATAAATGCGGGTTGAGGATGCTGCACAGGTTGAGGTTGTTGTCTTAATTCTTTTATTATATTGAGATAAGCAGCATAACTAGGATCCTTAGTAACAACTCTATCAAGGTTATAATATACATAATAGATCCATTTATACCACTTTTCACGACCAGTAACATCATCAACGTACTCGGGCTTTAAAATATTTCTTCGCCGAAGAAATGAATTAACAGCAAATCTAGCAAGAGCGTTAACATCCCTGACTGCTTTTATTGTTGTTATTCCATCATCGGTAAATTTATCAACAGCACGGGTCCTAACAGTGGTTTGTTTCTCAATTCTTTTCAACACAGGAAGGATTCCCTCTCTCTTTGCCTCAGGATCTTTTGTGTCACCTAAGAAAGCTTTCTCAGTTGTTTCTGTTACTGGTTTAAATAATTCTTGCGCCGTTTCAGCGAATCTTCCTTTGCTTCTTGAGCGGCTCGTATTTTTTTCTTAACTGACTCTCGCACTGGTAGATATTCTACTATCGCTTTTAATCGTTCTCGTGCTATTCTACTTCTTAATGATTCTCCTACGTCCATTGATTATTAATTTTAATTTGTATCTTGAAATCAAAATCCAAATTTTTCATTTAAACACGATAGCAGCAGGGAGGCGTCTACCAACAGTTAGTCGTCTAAAATCTAAGCAAAAAAATAGAGTCATATACACTTTATTCTGCAGCTATGCTTCGAACTAAGAGTTCATTCCCAGGTTGGGGTTCAACAACGATAAAACTCTCCCAGGAAGCTTTTATTTGATAAAATAAACCTTTCTACGGATTAGATTTCTGTGGAAGCTTTATTTTTTTGTCGGAATCCTTAGGTCTGTTCGCCCTCCCTGCTGCTGTGACCTGTTTTCTACCTTGATTTTGTCCATAAGTTAGAAAGTACAAATATCCTTCTACTAATTTGAACTATTATAAAATGTTGCTCCACTGATATTAATTATCACATAGATGGCTAATAATTAATTAAAATAATAAAACAAGTTAAGCTCTACCGGAGAAAGATATGCTACAGAGTTATCTCCCTTCTTGGGATAAATTCATAGCAAAAGCGAGGTAATTACTGCATTACTCTGCCGGAGAGAGCATTAGCTTATCTCCCTTCTTGGGATAAATTCATAGCAAAAGCGAGGTAATTACTGCATTACTCTGCCGGAGAGAGCATTAGCTTGACAGAGTTATCTCGCTTTAACGATAAATGTCTCAAAATGATAAAATAACTGTTGTATCTTGATATTTTACCCAGCATAAAAAACACCTTACATGTTTCATTACTGGCGAATATTACTTTTACGTTTAAGTCATATATTTGGCTTAAGGTGATGCCTCGCTCCCCAGGACTTTAAATATTTATTGTGGACATTAATACAGAGAAAAACATTTAATATTATGATTTACGTTCTTTTGTTGCTGTATTATAAAAAGCAAAACTATTTCCTGTGGTTGAATCTATTTAATGACTGTCTTAGAAATCAAAATAAAATGCAACTCTCAAGGTCTCGGTCTTTTTCTTTATTCCTTCTGACTGAAGAAAGTCATGATATGCTTCAAATTAGGGTTTGTAATCAGCCAGGTATATTCCAAATCTTCTCAGGAGCCTTCCTGAGACTTCCTGTTCTGCGCAGAATGCGTTAGGGAACCACGGATGTCCCCCGCAACGACATATTTTACTCCCAATCACTTTGTCTTCCCCGTACCGAATAACGGTGTTCCCGTATGCGCAAGTCTTCCCTGGAATTAGAATAAGAAATATTTTTTTTAAGAAATCTAATTAACAATAACATGAATTAGAAAAGACGCTTTTAAATATGATTCATATATATATATATATATATATATATATATATATATATATATATATATATATATATATATATATATATATATATATATATATATATATATATATATATATATGATTCTCTACTACAATTAATGAATAGAAAAGAATCTTCAGATAAAGTTGTCACTTGATCATCTCCTTGTCAAATATATATATATATATATATATATATATATATATATATATATATATATATATATATATATATATATATATATATATATATATAATACAAATGCAATACCTGCTCAGATGGGATACTTTGTGTCTTCAACATAATCAGAACATTAACTTAATTGGTGGTCCAATTACTCCAAGTTACAAATTAAGACTATTTTCTTCAAAATAATTGTCCAGTACGTGAGAGTCCTACTTTTAGCATTAATACTTGAGAAAACCACAGTATTGCACTATTGGGTAAAATATAAAGTCAAACGATCTTGTTCTACATGTAGCAACATTCTTTAGTTGTTGTCTTACTGCTGCAAGAAATATGTGGACTGCTTTCTATTTCAGGTCCATTATGTCCGAGTGAAGACTATCAATTCACTGAGAGTACCGACCCTCTACTGTTGCAATTAAAAGATTGCAAATCTTCAGGAAATCGAGATATTTCACTGAATGGCTGTACACAACCTTTATAAAACTCAAATTCGAAGATCCTTAATCGTGTGTCCCCGCGTACTTCGCATCAAAGACTATCATATGAACTCCAAGAGTAACATGTGATAACGCTAGTGAATTCTAGAATGAATTAGATATATCAATAGAGAAATACTCCTATTTAATCGATGCTTTGAGACGATGTTGAAAGCGTTTCTGTTTTAAATTAATAAATTGAAAACGTTGATTGAACTAGGCTTTTTAATTCAACAACTCTATTTCTCGTCTTAAAAATAGTTATATATCATCAATCATCTTATAATTAATTACAAAAGTGATTTCTAAATTGAATTTTGCATCATGGTAGAATACGATCGATTGCAATTCCCCTGTTTATATCTTCCGTTTTTAGGCAGCAGTCCTGTAAGCTTAGACAAAGCATACTGTGTATTATAGATATAATCTGAGAAATGTCTACGTGCTTTGGTTTCTTAGATTCTTTTTTATTCCCAAAACATTATTTTGCCCATATCTCAAACATATTACCCTTGATCCTCCATGTTCTAAAATTAATTTTGACATTAACGTCATTGTGTATGTTGTTTGTTTACGGGTAATTACGCTAACTCACCATTTTGACATTCGGGACAGCATTTTCCTTGCGGAATGACGGGGTCTACACACTGAAGCTGAAGATCAGGACATGGCACAGGATTCACTTTAATGCTACCATTAGACTGGCAAACCCGCTGTTTACACGTCGCATTGTTCACTATTTCGCCTTAATAATAATAATAATAATAATAATAATAATAAATATAATCATCATCGTTTTTCGTTACATATTACTCCAATAACACTTCTATGGTTAAATTTACAAAGATAGAATACACATGCAAAGGTATTTTGAATTTTGTTGAAACTTTTGAAGTAATTTGAAGTGAAAAACTTAATTGATACTTTTATAATCGTTAGCTTCAAATGATTTTAAAAAATAACAAACAACAACACACAAATAAACAAACAACAACGACAACAAAACAACAGCACAAAGAGCATAGTACTTTTCATACAGATTGTTGAAAGGTTGCCTTTTGCGGTACCCAGTAATGGAAGTGCTGAATATTGCAAAAAAGTGCACCTTGTTCCTGGTGTATCGTTTTTCTCTATATGGTATGTTTAAATATTTTTTTCCACCATCCAGAAGCTTATGGTAGCGCAAAAACGCTGTCTACTTATATAAAACTATACTGTGTAGATAAAGTCACGTGACACTACAGTTTTAAAACAACTTCAGGACTGGGAACGACGGCGAGACTGTGTCATATGAACATATCCGTAAGGTCGAATAAGGAAATGCGCTAATCAACACAATTTATACTTCATATGAACTAACGTAACGCAGCCACATACAGACGGCTTTAAAACGATAACGAACCACATAAGCGACTGCCACTGATGCTAGAACATAAATAAGCAGAGAGAGAGACAGAGAGATTAAAACAATGCTATTCTCTAGTCTATGCTGGCAGTACGAAAGAGACATAAACGCGCAAAATATAGACAATTTACCACGTAGATATATAGAAAAATAAATACCGGCTAGGTAGAGCTTGTAACCCCGCATACACTGACATACAGGACAGCATTCTTCGTTGGGAATCATATGGTACCTGCAAGTAATGTTGGGGCATTCGATGTTCTCGCACGTAATTTGTCCATTCTTTTGACATGTGCACGGGTTGCACGGGTCGTGATTAACAATTTGACCTGTAAAGGTACAATAATGGAATATTGTTAATGGTCGTAAACTGTGATGAGAAAATTGGCTTTTGATTTATCATGTAATTAAACGACTTATAATAGGCATATTGGACAGCATATCATCTGTCAGCGCTGAAATTAATTCTGTTTCAGATAGGTTCTGGGTTTTCTGTAGGTTTAATGCCATTTTGCAGCCCATGTTCTCTGAGCATAGACTTGAACGCACTCGGAAAGAGGCGAGAGATGTGAATGATCTGTACAAAATAAGTGTGTTAGATAACTCGACCATAGGCAGCGTACTATTTCAGAGAAAGATAAAACTACTGACTGTACATTCTATTTTCTAGAAATATACACTAAACATATTGTTTTAAACGATTTTGTTTTTGCAGTTTTGTCCATTTTTAAATCATTGCTAAAAGCAATGTTTTGAAGAACTTGGCTGAAAAAGTTCTAGCCTTTTACCCTACAAATTTTAACTTTTTACTCTAATTTCCAAATTTATTACATATTTGTTTTTAAATTTGACTAAAAAAGAACACCCATTGAAGCAGTTACATCTACGTTCATAACTTTTGTTGTCTAAATCTTAACAATTTTACCAAAAGTGTGAGCGAATATGGCCTTGTTCTTTAAATGAATATTTTACTGAACCTGCTAAGCTAATGGTCAACATAATAATTCACCGAAAACACTAGGGCTCTCGCCATCATAATATTTGTTCTCAAATTATTCCACTGGTAATCAACATTTTCATGAAAACCCTAGACTATTGGTCGTCAAACGTTTGCTGAAAATCTGTTATCAATGCTACTGAAATTATACTGAAAACTAAAGGCCAGTGACACTCATATGTTACTGATAATCTTTGGAAAATAACCTCGACACTGAAAACCCCCACACTAACTACATGACTTTTAAATTCAACTAGCTTTATCCCAACCTGAATTTAATATTTTTGTATTCAAGCTTCAGATCTAAGACTAAATTCCAGAGAAGAGACTTTTCTCTTATATTATAACTTTCTAACTGTATTGTTTTAATATTTTCTAAATTCAGTAAACATGCTAGAAATGAAAGAATAGTAACAGGGATTATATGAAACTTTTGTTAATATTCAGCACAGGGACATAAAATATCAAGAACATAACTCCACAAAACCAACGGTAAAAACCTTGTGCATTGCGAATCTCCCATCAAGCAAGTGAATGGGTTAGGAGTTGC
>CM068835.1:79906270-79938770 GCA_028554795.2 Sinohyriopsis cumingii | reverse complement strand
AGTAACTGTTATCAATCGTACAAAAAACCATTACAAAACAGGGAATTAAGTAACTGTTATCAATCGTACAAAAAACCATTACAAAACAGGTAATCAAGCAACTGTTATCAATCGTACTAAAAACAATTACAAAACAGGTAATCAAGCAACTGTTATCAATCGTACTAAAAACCATTACAAAACAGGTAATCAAGCAACTGTTATCAATCGTACTAAAAACCATTACAAAACAGGTAATCAAGTAACTTTTATCAATCGTACTAAAAACCATTACAAAACAGGTAATCAAGCAACTGTTATCAATCGTACTAAAAACCATTACAAAACAGGTAATCAAGCAACTGTTATCAATCGTACTAAAAACCATTACAAAACAGGAAATCAAGTAACTGTTATCAATCGTACAAAAAACCATTACAAAGCAAGGAATCAAGTAACTTTTATCAATCGTACAAAAAACCATTACAAAACAGGTAATCAAGCAACTGTTATCAATCGTACAAAAAACCATTACAAAGCAAGGAATCAAGTAACTGTTATCAATCGTACAAAAAACCATTACAAAACAGGTAATCAAGCAACTGTTATCAATCGTACAAAAAACCATTACAAAACAGGAAATCAAGTAACTGTTATCAATCGTACAAAAAACCATTGCAAAGCAAGGAATCAAGCAACTGTTATCAATCGTACAAAAAACCATTACAAAGCAAGGAATCAAGTAACTTTTATCAATCGTACTAAAAACCATTACAAAACAGGTAATCAAGCAACTGTTATCAATCGTACTAAAAACCATTACAAAACAGGTAATCAAGCAACTGTTATCAATCGTACTAAAAACCATTACAAAACAGGGAATCAAGTAACTGTTATCAATCGTACAAAAAACCATTACAAAACAGGGAATCAAGAACATATTCCAAAACAGTGAATCAAATCACAATTGCTGAGATAATTAAACAGAAATACACGGTACAAAAAGTGGGTGAAATTAGAAGATGATGGACACTCCTCAGCATGATAACTATGAACAAAATGGACATAAAGAGCAACCCATTGACAAATGAAGTAATAACGCACCGAAATCAGAGTATTAGATTGAATGTGAAATGTATTCTAGGTGTTCGTATGCAGAATAGAAAAACTTTTAGATTGTATTTCTACTTTTCAAGACATTGGAAAAACGGTATTTAAAAAAAATAATTTTAGGTGTGAACAGTTTTATGCTCAGACGAAATAGACAGACATGCAGATTATGCAATATATTTCAGATTAAAACATTGGACATAACTCTATGGTTCGTGGTTCTAGTATATTTTCTTTACCTACTGATATTGCGATGAAATGTTGTAGTATACCATATTACAATGACAATTTACAAGTCACCAGATTCCTTTTTGCCAGCAATAAATATTGTTATAACTCTTGACGTGACAAAAGATATGACAAGAGAAACTGGAAAAATTGTTGAATAATTCTCCAAATGGATATCAACGAATTCAATAAAATTAAGACGAAATATGCAGACTACAATATCAACAGTACCTACAATTAGGAAGCATTGAGATTTTAGATGACACGTGTAACTACAACTAATATTGATCATTCAAGAAATATACAAGCGTTGATAATTATGTCTAGTATTACAGGAACTTGTATGATCTACATTTTGCAGTAGTGGCTAGGCCATTGTTGATATGAGTATTAAAAATAAACTTTTAATACAATTGTGCCGAACAATTTTTTAAGTTTGAACTGTTACTGTTCTTTGCCGTTTCTTCGCTATCGTCTTCTTATCTACTTCAATATCCATCCACAATTGTTTAATATTTATGAAGGCAACTATATATTTATTATCGTAGTATTAAAGTGTTTCCTTGGTTTGTGTAATAGGACATTGTTGTTGTCATTTGAGCCAAAGCAAAATTAATGTTATTTATCCATCATTATATTTTATTGCCGTATTTATAGTCTTTATTCTGATCGACTGCAAAAGCACATCTGCTCACTTTGGTCTGTAAATCCCTAAGGACAACCAGTCTGGGAAATATAGTAACCCTGGACGCACTAAGGGTCATGATCCGATTTGATAATCATACGTCAAAATTAGTCGGGCTGTCATAGCCTTTGGTTCAAATTGCATGGTTTAGTACAACCCCATTTGGAGAAGATCTAAGGCTAGAACTTCTAGAGGTTGGTCGTGTTGTAGTGATTTCAGAACTACTTTTAAGTCTTATGTGCACCGGAAGTTTTCGTCACTTGTAACTTGAACAGGTTTCAGATCATATTCTTGGCGCGAATTTAGTGTGATACATCACTATTAGGCGTAAGTGTGTCTGATACATCACTATTAGGCATAAGTGTGTGTGATACATCACTGTTAGGCGTAAGTGTGTGTGATACGTCACTATTAGGCGTAAGTGTGTGTGATACGTCATTATTAGGCGTAAGTGAGCAGTGAGAGAGACTCAGTCACGTACTGATATTGAATCTGTTATTGGAACAGCTGTTTTTGATAAATGACATGTACGTACGTATTTAATATCATTGCCAATGTAAACAAAGTAATTAATAAAATAGGACTAAAAGTTCTTACATTTTAATAAGTCGTTACTTTAACAACCAAAACATGAAGCCACTATCGTCGTTGTAAATGTATGCAATTCAATATTCTAAAGCATCTAAATATCTTTTCTCATGCACAGTTTATTTTACCTCCATGCAAAAATTGTCCATACAAGTATCATATGGGTATAATAAACAAAATCAAAGGTCGTACTTACCTACGCCAGATGAGTTAAGAAGTCTGAATAAAAGACTCAAACAATCCATAGGCTAGAGATGTTTTTGTGTCTAAAACTTAATAGCTATTTGATTTACTGACTAATATTTACACGTACAGAATTTGAAAAGGATATATTTGTCACAAGACATATATTTAGGAGTTTTTCGTTGGGTGAGATAATTTAATGGCATAAGGACGAGAACTCTTTCTGCTACTGTTGGTAATATAGAAAGAGTTATGTAACTTCGACTGTATTCTCTATAAAATAGTTTGTTTGTTGGAGTTCTAAGACCAGTGTCTTTCTACACCAAATATATGAATTTGATAATAATAAAATTCGGGAATATAAACACCCTCTTTTTGAGTCGCTTTCCTCGCCCGAGAAGGAGATTTGCTTCACTAAAGAGACGTGCTGGCGCTCTGCCCTAGAGTTTTGGTGATAATCGTTTACTAAATTATGATCAAGTAAGGATATTGGAAGTTAGATGCTATGAGGCGGTGTTTATCACAAATTTTAATGGTTACTGGCCTGAGAATTTTAGTAAAATCTGAGTGACACTGGTTTACTATTAATAATCACATTTTCATGACCAGTGATCTAGGGTTTTCAATAAAATTCTGATAGCCAGTGGAAAATGTCCATGACCAGTGAGCTAGGGTTTTCAATAAAATTCTGATAGCCAGTGGAATATTTTCATGACCAGTGATCTAGGGTTTTCATTAAAATTCTGATAGCCAGTGGAAAATTTTCATGACCAGTGATCTAGGGTTTTCAATAAAATTCTGATAGCCAGTGGAATATTTTCATGACCAGTGAGCTAGAGTTTTCATTAAAATTCTGATAGCCAGTGGAAAATTTTCATGACCAGTGATCTAGGGTTTTCATTAAAAGTCTGATAGCCAGTGGAATATTTTCATGACCATTGATCTAGGGTTTTCAATAAAATTCTGATACCCAGTGGAATATTTTGAGGTTCAGTTCCGATGACCAATAGTTAAGGGTCTTCAGTAAAACTTTTATTTAAAAACCTAAGTCCCATAAACGCTCAACATTTAATTACCAAATTAAAATGTATACACTAAAAGTAAGAAATTAGACAAAGCTGCTTTGAAATGGGGAGTACAGTAAAACAATTTTAAATAATAAGTTCATAATTATGTTAATAGGGTAAACAACTAAGAGTTTTGGGTAAAGTGTGTAAAGGTTTTAAAACAGAATTTTGCCTATGAGTAAGATGGCTTATTGTTGATGTAATATGTGTCGCAGGTGCACCGGCACAAATCATATAATTGATTACGCAGTTTGTTTCGACGGAATCATACACTGGTAAATACATAATGGAATTATGTGTGTGTGTGTGTGTGTGTGTGTGTGTGTGTGTGTGATTTGAAATTTTAACATAGCTTCAACAATGTTTCAGTCATATCGCTACGATGAATGCAGGTTATTGTGATGTCTAGCACTGGGGCATCATGCCGCAGAAGTGTAGCATGATGTCCCACCCAGTCACATTATCATGACACCAGGCCGACCAGTCCTAACACTAACCTTTTAATGCTGAGCGCCTAGCGAGGCAGCTGTTAGTACCATTTTATAAGTCTCTGGTATGATTTGACCGGGCTTCGAACCCGCGACCTCCCGTATCAAAGGCGGACGCTATGACTACTAGGCCTCAAAAGCCGTCCGCTTTTATATTTATGAGATATATCTGCTATTATTTTTAGGAGATATATGTTACAACACAGAACAAAACATTTTATAAATGTATGTTCTCTCGTACCATGGTCATTGTCGTGGCGCCTTTTTTGGATACAAAAATAATTAGAAATAAAATAAACAAATTTCTAAATCCTGGTTAAACGCTACCAACAATATCAATATAGTATAGAATTATTCAAAATATTGTTAAGAATTCTTTGGATATACAACAAGAAATTGTCGAAGATTGAACAAAAAGTCTCTATGAGTAACAATTATGTAGAGATGATAGATGACTGTTGATGATGTTTCTACTGTCAGATCTGCTAACGCAATCATGTTCTTTCAAGTTCAAATGAGATACGGCAATCACTAAGAGTGGACAATGTCCAATTTGAAAACGACACATAAAGAATACTGACCATCAAATTAACAAGCGCATTGATATTAACGGTTCAGCAGCTGGTATAATTTAGTCTCTGAAATATATTATAAAATCTGTACAAAGGTCAGTTACGAACGTCTGCTGCTTCCAGCTGCATTCTTAACATCGGCAATTACTAACTAATAAACAAACCCATTTATACCAAAACAATTAAAACAACGTGCTCAACTTGACAAAAAATGATATGGTCAGCACTCGCGATTCACCAGCTTAACATGCTAGCAATAATAGGCCTACCAGACATTGATTTTACGGCTTTTGCGCAAACCTGAAACAAATAACCTTCCATATTTTTTTCAGCCCCTGTTGACTGTTTCTAAAATTGATTTGGGGGAGAGGAGAAGAGATGGGTAAAGAGGGAGGTTCAGTGGAGTTATGGAAAATAACACATTTTATCAGATGTTACATACAGAGAGAAATGTATGACATTCTCATGGCTATCGCTGTAGCTATTCAATGATAGGACAAATATCAAATAATGTCTCCTGAACACTTGTACTCATTTCTTAACAATGTATATATTATGTATATTAAGAAGGTCGTAAATAAAACCTAAAACTAAGCTAATTGTGTAATTGACCCAGTACATGAACAAAGTCTCAATAATGTCTGCTATTTATTGATAGAGAGTTAAATAAATGAACGACGGATAGGTAGCACCAGAAAGAGATATATTAATCATCCGTATGAAATATCATACAAGAAAAAGGGACGGATGTACATGCGCAGTGAAAAAGTAATATATGGACGGCTAACCTTAACACCAGACATATTTTCCCAAACTGGATGAAATCCAATTTCGCATGAATCTCGATAAGGCAGCAGATGTTTTTTAACTTGTGTGAAGCTTTAGTAAACAGCTCCACCACTGACAACATATTGTCAGTCCGTGACTTCCAAGCGACTGCATAAAATCGTCTATTTAGGCATAGAATAGTCTATTTAGGCACAGAATAGTCTATTTAGGCGTAGGTTGGACTATTGTTTTTCATTTACAGCAAACTTAAGTAAAAATGCAGGTATGATCTGGAAACACCTGAACTTGAAGGTGAAAAAAAAACATTCATTATATGTAATGCATACAGATCACAGATTCTTTATCAACCTCGACAGACCTTAGCGACGACCAATTCGCTAAACCACTTGAAATGTTCATGACATGTAACTTCAACACAGATTAGATAAGTGTCAGCATTAAGAAACTTTGAAATTAGATCGAACTATTTCATTTACAACGAAACGGTAAAGACCCCACTTCGCATTATTGCCTATACATCAATCTGTATTAATCGTGTTTACTTAAGAAAGCATTAAAATATTAAAGAAATTAGTTGTCATCCGTATTCAGTGATTGCTTCCGTCTTTATATTACGATGCGCATTGATTCGAACCCATGTCAGAATAAATATGTCGCAGCAAAGTACAGAAGCTTGAGTGAAAATTATTTTCAGTCTGTTAAATGTCGGACCTGCTTTAGACAGTTGCAACATTAGATATAGTCTTTTTAGGACCTAGTTAAGACAATGATGACTTTAAATGTAGTCTTATAAGGACTTACTTTAGACAATGATGACATTAAATGTAGCCTCATTAGGACTTACCTTAGACAGTGATGACATTAAATGTAGCCTCATTAGGACTTACTTTAGACAATGATGACATTAAATGTAGCCTCATTAGGACTTACCTTAGACAATGATGACATTAAATGTAGCCTCATTGGGACTTACTTTAGACAGTGATGACATTAAATGTAGCCTCATTAGGACTTACTTTAGACAGTGATGACATTAAATGTAGCTTCATTAGGACTTACCTTAGACAGTGATGACATTAAATGTAGCTTCATTAGGACTTACCTTAGACAGTGATGACATTAAATGTAGCCTCATTAGGACTTACTTTAGACAGTGATGACATTAAATGTAGCCTCATTAGGACTTACCTTAGACAGTGATGACATTAAATGTAGCCTCATTAGGATTTACTTTAGACAGTGATGACATTAAATGTAGCTTCATTAGGACTTACTTTAGACAGTGATGACATTAAAGAAATATTGCAAGCTGATGTACATGCTTACTGGCAGTTCTTGACCAGCACTGTTCTGGCCAAAATTAAGACTGTAGAGTCTAAAGAATTCTCAATTTGCAATACTCCTATAATACTCGCAGTACGAAAACAAAGAGGTTGCGACCATAAGAAAAAATAGTGCACCAACTAATATAAAACAAATAAAAGCTTTGATTATCGCATCGGAATGAAATTACTTTTTGGAAGCTATCGGATTTTATTTTTCATAATTCCCTTGACGTACTTTACACCATTATGCAAGAACGAACACCATCTGTACCCATAAATCTTGAAATAAATAATGACATTAAGCTCTAAAATAAAATCAGCAGAACAAATCCTAAACCCAATACATACAAAATGCGCTCTTACATACTGGCTTTATGTTTAAAGTTAGTTGGCAAAATATTGTTTACAAATGTCATGGTAATTGCAACGTTTGCATATTTAACCGTCGAATCCAAGAAACCCCAGCAGTGGGTTGCTAAAACTATACCTGTGGCGTGGACCACTCCGGTGAAAGAGTAATTAGAGCGTCTGCCTCGGATGCAGGAAGTCGTGGGTTCGAACCGTGGCCGAGTCATACCAAAGATGTATAAAAAAAATGGTACTAACAGCTGTCTCGCTGGCTGTCGGCATTACGAGGTTAGTTTTATTTTAAACTAAAATAAAGATGATGACGTAAGAAAAGATGAAAAGTGTATGAAAAGAGACCAAAGATAAAAGTTATGGTACGCGAAGCTCTTATTCATACGTATTGGAGCAAAACATAACTTTAGATTTTCACAGGTTTAAAGTCCAGCACCTACCGATATAACCACAAAGTATTAGGCTACTTATATGTTGGCGTAACAAATTAATTTTAATAAGTCCATAGAACGCACGAAATGTATGCCTTAATCTGAATGAAAGAATCACACTTCATGCTTACCAGCAACTATCAATGGTCTGCATCAAATAAAATTTTGAAATAAAATAGTCCTACACTTACAAAGTTATGTTGCTTTTCTGTTGCTGTCCTTTTGTAGCTGTTTCCTTTTTACACTGTGTATTAATAGTATTATTGTAGTACCCAAGCTGTGTGTATTATTTGTATTTTGTCTCCGTATATAACAATCTTAGACTTCAGTGATAATTTTTTTATTTTGGAGAGTTGGTGCTGGGAAGTTATTTTTCAACCTGAGTTTTTAGCCAATGTCTAGGAGCAGACTTCATAGTCTACATTATTCACCATACTTTATGATAAATGGATTAAAATATGTAAAATGGACCTTTCCCTTTCTATTGATATACGACATTCTCTGGATGTATTTAGAAATACGTGGGAATGATTCCTTTTATTAGGTGTATGGGTCACTTTTTCGTCCGTGAATACAAAACACCCACGTATCATCATTTTAGATACAACTGACAATATTGTGTTTTCTTGATAAAAATTAATATTCGGCTCGAAAAGGCATACTAATAAGTAATACAAATGTTGGATATGAGAAAAACCATCATAGTGGGCAATTATAGTTTCTCTATGTGTGGTAATTAGTTGATTAGAGTCAAATTAATGTCGTATTTGCGCATTTAAGAACGTTTCAGTTACAAACTATTGTTATCATGTGGTCCTTGAAAACAGAGGTAAACATAGACCAATAAGCTACGCTCCTAAATATATTTGATTCGTTTTGTATGAGACCCTTTGCATGTAACATTATTTCAAAATGTTCTTACTTCGTTCAGACATAAGAAATATGTAAACTCTGCACTTGCGTTCAATATAAAAGAATGCGATATAACTTCTTCAGTTTTGTCGTCCGTGAATACAAACACCCACGTATCATAATTTTTGATGCTACTGACAATATTGTGTTTTCTTGATAAAAATGAACAACTACATTACCAATAACCGGATAAACAGGCAACGGCTGTTTATTTGTGAGAAATAAAATCTAATCGTTGAGATCAATGACTATCTTTAAGCATCTTTTAAAATAACATTGAGAGAAAGAAAGACAAACGCTGTTTCAAAAAATAAGATTATAAATATTATTTGTTCAGTTATTGCCAATGTTGAATGATTGTCGAGCTTTGAGAAACAAATCCATAATCTTTTCATTTGGTTCTTTCATTTGGTGCACTTTTCCTGGCTACGCATATTTAATCAAAAAATATTTAATGACGTTTTTCATATATTTTACAGCCATATGTATATATCAATATATAAATTGATAGAGAGGGATAGATAGGGAGAGATATAAAAGACTAACAAGAATTGAATAATGTTCAATAAAAACTGTCGCATTTTTATGATTTGCTTTCTTATACCCGCATGTACAGATTCAAACTTTTCACAGTGATAAGAGATTTATAACTACATACTTAGGCGCTATTCAAAAATCAAACGAAAGCCACTTCCACGACTCACCATTGCAAATCCCACTATGTAAAATCAATATATCCCTCTCACGACCAGATTCACTAAAACTTGAAATAGGGCGAAAATCCGAGACCCGTAACATAAATTTTCTCGCGCTCTGACTGCATAGTACATGTTAGTCACAAAACGTTCCGAAATTCCAATGCAACTGCATGTGTTGTACCCTTTGACCCCACCTCGCGATTCCAGCTGAGGATCGTAAGATCTATACTTCTATCATAAATTGTTATCACATGAGCAAGCTATGCTCTGTGTGTGGTGAATTTTCGTAAAACGGTTATGGTGAGAGAGCGAGGCAGACGGAAAGAAGAACGGAAAGACGGTCGGACAGTCCGGGACAGAAAGACATGGAGGGTATCACAGTATCAAACGCTTATGCATGGAAAATTACTTGGAGGGGAAACTAGGCGGTGAGGATTATACTCGGGATCTAGTGTATGATTGATAAGAATTGAATATTGAAATACGCAGGCCCAATGATACGGTGATAATATATAACTGCGTCTGAGAATAGAAAACGTACATACTGTACAATCAGCTCTTATGCATGCATATACAACTAATGATTTAATTATATGTCAGTGAAGATAAATGTTCTATTTTTTATTTAAAGCAGGTACAGTTCCATAGAAGGTTGCTTACTTATGCTGAACCGTCGTAAATGTGACCACTTTTTGTCGATACCGTGTGTATTAAAGAAACTGCACGCTTTCGATACATGATGCCTTCTGACCTCTCGCTCTGACAGAACTGATCAACTATCTGACACCAGGGGGTTACTAAGGTGATCCAAAATTTGGATAAGGTCAAACTAGAGTCCGAATTTTTAATTAGGAAAATATGATGTGATAGAAAGGTGTAGTGAATTGCCACCTAATATATGACAATGCTTTCAATCCTTATCACAAGAAAAATGCAAATGAAAGATGAAAGCGTCACACACTTCCATGCAACGGCACAATAGCAGCTATGCATTAAATCCATACAGTGTCGGATTGAGGCCTTCCACGGCCCAAAGCACTGAAAATATTATGATGTATCCCTTCCTACAAAATGTGAAACTCAAAAAGAAAGAAAAAAGAAAAAGCTAGTAAAATACAAGTGTTGCCATCCTTATAAATCAAAATACCGGTACATACAGATCGAAATGCTCATAAATAATTCATTCAGTTTCATCATCAACAATTAATTTAAATTTTCCTGGTGGCCCTGTTCGGCTCGTGCCCTACGAACGTGTGTTTAATGTATAATCCTGCACTGATTCTATGCAATATGTATACATAAATATAAGCAAGATTTAAAGAATATCATTTTTTAAGAAGACTCAGAAATAAAGAGTCCACAATTTAATATCTGAAGCCATCTCTAGGTTTATGATATAATCAAAACAGATTTTATTAGAACCTGTGAGTGCCTGAAACACTAGATTCATTTATTGTCTTCATTGTCTCCGTTAAGGTATTGACTAACAAAGTCGTAGTATTCTAAGACTATTACCAGGGTTGTAGATCACACCATCTTGTTCACAGCTACACACTGGACAACATTCACCTTCTATGCGGATGGGATTTACACAGAAAGGCATGGCACAATCCATAACACTGCATACTACTGCGCCAACATCTTTACATGTACAATCAACGTCACACGGATTGGTAGATGGCATCTTATCACCTAGTGCGTAAACGAAAATTATTTTAAGATTTATCGTATGAGAAGAGAAAATATAATTGGTATTTTGTAATATTCAAAATGAACCTCATCATATGCACTAACGGGTTATTTCTCATATTTGAGACGCAGATAATTTTGTCGAAAAGTGATTTTCCTTTAGGAAAATATAACAAACGATTCTGCCATTTTAATGGAACTCACAAAATGTTCCTTTATGAGATGACGATTGTGTAAGTACCAACACTTTTTTATCGATCTAAAATACATTTTTCTCAAGAGCAAAGCCTTCTGAAAGAGGACTAGTCAAGAAATCATGTAATACATTTATGCCATTGAGCGACAGACAAGAATGATGGACAAGTTATAATTCAATTACACTTAAACGTTGATACTAATCGGAATACACTTATGTTATAACTCAATCTTATATTACTTAATTGCTCGTTTTCTTTAAATTTTCTGAACGTCGTATTATATATCCCTTGGGTAAAAAGGATACATATATATTATTTAACTAATATATGATACAAATGCATTAAACATATTAGCTTCAACGATGGAGGTCCTTGCTTTAAAAAGAGGATCTCTTTGTTGGTTTTCATCGCCTTTGCATCATGAGAGGACTTTCTTTCTCCACTGGTAAATGGAATCTCTATTCATACGAACACTATTAAGAATATGAATTTAGGGCGTTATTTTTATGTAATACTATGTCATATACATTTATGTAATACTATGTCATATACATTTATGTAATACTATGTCATATACATATATGTAATGCTATGTCATACACATGACAAAAAATGAGAAAACACATTGTGTATACGTATGTTTACATGATGGTCATATAATTTAAATTCGGTAAAATATGTTTCATCTAATTACTGTGCTACTGTTTATCTATTGGCAATAATGACTCAGACAAATTAGTATTTCGTATTTTGACTGACTAAAGCTCACTTTATATTTAATTAATAATTGGGATTTGTGGGGGAGACGCAGTTCTTTATTTACATATTTCCCTCGAGTTCTCAACGCCTACCTATCAAAGCCATTTCAGCTATATTGTACAGACTTAGTATAACGAAAATAGTCGCCGTCTTTACTTTTTAAGCTCTTTTATTTCGGCTAAGTGACAGCTCCGGAGGCCAATTGGTTAGATCGTCCGCCTCGGATGCCAGAGGTCGTGGATTCGAACCTTGGCCTAGTCATACCAAAGACTTATGAAAATGGTACTAACAGCTTCCTCGCTTGGCGCTCAGCATTAAGAGGTTAGTGTTAGGACTGGTCGGCCTGGTGTTAGGATAATTTGACTGGGTGAGACATCATGCTACATGTCTGCGGCATGATGCCCCAGTGCTAGACATCATTATAAACTGCCACACTACAGAAATCGTAACGATATCACTGCAAAATTGTTAAAGCTACTTTTAAATTCCAACACACACACACACACACACACACACACTGCGGCTAAGTGTGCGTTACATATGAACCTTTAGTAGTTATAAACTTGTTTCCTTACCTGTATTGTAGTAATTACCATCTGTCCCAAAACACCCAGGTGTAGAGAGGCCTCTGCAAAACATTGGCAGCACCACTAGGAATAACGTCAAACAGCTCTTTGTGTGATAAACGTCCATTCTTTTTCGCAGTATTACTCCTAGAAAAGTCGTAATGGACTTACAGTGATATTTTAATAGGGTACATTTATTATTATGTTTTATAGCACCACTTACAGTCTATGTAATCAGTCCTTCAGTGTAAAAGAAACAGAATAAAAGTCAATTACCTTTGCTAAACTATGGAAATTTACTTAAATTAACTTATTACAATTTACAGCCTCTAAAATACCACATTATGTGGATACACTTCTTTCAACTGTAACAACGTTTGCATTTTCCACTTTAAAAAAGCCACGACCATTTACTCAATATAAACGTCTTACATTTTACAGTATATACAATACCACATTAAACCCTGACGAACCTAAACTTATTTCACTGCTGAAAAAGGATATAAATAAACAATCCAATGACGAACATTACTAAGACTCGAAGATAAGCTAATTACTGAAATGTTCATTAACTATATATTTCAAGCTATTCACTCTAAACTATACTACTACTACTACTACTACTACTACTACTACTACTACTAATAATAATAATAATAAATAATAATAATAATGATAATAATAAACATGGGATATGATATTGACAACAAAATAACTAAGAACACAATATACTACCATGTCGATAAGCTATCTTCACCTTTCCACAGGTGAGCCGCAGTGGCTCAGGGGTTAGTGTACGGACTCACGACCGAAAGGCCAAAAGGCCAGGGGATCGAATGCTACTGTCGGGCCAGCATGGTTTGATTACTGTGGTGGGTCCTTGTTCAATGCACTTTACTCCAATTGTATTGTCAGAAAATAACCTATTTGTGTTACTGTGCCAAATAAAATATGTCGTTTCGCATAATCAAACCAAAGATTTAGCCCAATTAATTAATAATACAAAAAATATTTCTCATAGACCGAAATTTAAGTTTTATTTAAGCAAAGGGTATAATTATTAATGAAACTTTATTGAACAACTTAAATCATAATCGCTATTTATGGTGTAGCATACCAACTTTTTCAAACTCTGCCAAACATTGAAATAACTACCAAACATTGATCTTTTGCTATTTATTAATTGAAAGATGTTAAAGTTTTGCCCTACTGTTAATACTTAGTTTGTAAAAGTTGCCAATGTATTCTCTCTCTTATCTCTTTTTCTTATAATCGTTAATGTTTCAGTAATTAAACTCGTCATACAGGCTGCTTAATCGTCAGATTGTTTGAAGCGTATCAGATAAAGAGCATGAGACTACGGAGCTGTCCATATATGCGAGTTGAGAAACGTGCACGTATATTTGTCAGTTTTTTATTGTTTCTAATTATTGTTAATTCTATCATATATATTATATTATATTTTTGTCTCTTAATATAATGTAAGCTTACCCTTTTGTTAGTCTGTATGTGTAAATCTTGAAATAATATATAAGTATTGCCAAGGGATACCAGTGTGCTAGAAACATATATATATATATATATATATATATATATATATATATATATATATATATATATATATATATATATATATATATATATATTCTCAGTTCATAAGTGTATCTTTCCGATAATTTATCTTTTTAGTATTAGTTTTCCTATAACATGTATATATTATATACTAAAATCATTCGCCTTTAAATATTTGAGAAATAAAACAATGAAACGAAGAATCAAAATTTCATTTCACTTACCTTCTTCGACAAGCGATGAAAATGATTCGTGAAGTGGACTTCTTGTTATATATATATATATAATGATAAAGATATAGATATATTGATATATATGAGCTGACATAACCCATAAAAATTGGGAAGAAGTCATTTGCATATGCATTTATTTCTATTCAAACATCTGTCATACTACGTGATTTCGTCCTCAAAGCAGATACATTACTTATCTAGGGTGTGGTAGACAAAAGGTCAGGTTATTTTGGTGAAATAATAATGCATGCTGAAAGGATTTTGGAATAAAAGTTGTTAAGTTTCAAACATATGTTATAGCCCATATTGACGAGTTCGATAACAGCAAAATGGTAATGGAAGCCTAAAACAAACAGTACTCAAAAAAAGAAATAGTCAAACTAGTATGTCTGTATTAATACTAAAGCCATTGAACGAATTTTTATTTTAATATTCTCTGCTATTAAATTTTGAAGTTTTTTCTCTAACAAACAAAATGTTTGACAGAATATCCTAACAGGAACAAGTTACATGTCTTTAGGTATTATTAATCCAGTTAGGCCAATGAGTTGTTAATTGCATGCTTTTGCATTCTTTAATATTTTGAGAATACTCAGTTCATATTACTACACCTTAAAGATCTTTTGAAAAATAACAGACGATATAAGCACACACGCTGATACAAGCACCGTAATAGTACACATTTTATGTAAATAACAGACGATATAAGCACACACGCTGATACAAGCACCGTAATAGTACACATTTTATGTAAATAACTGGAGTGTCAGAGCATATTAAAAATAAGCATGGTACACAACGAAATATTCTTTGCATTCCTTTCACCGATTGAGGTTGCAGTTGTGACAAAGACATTATTTGATCATTACTAGTAAATCAGGGGTCACTATTAACTAAAATGTTTTGAAAAATTCAGTAGCAGATAGCAATTATATAAACACCGAATTTATCAACAATATGGCATCGAAACCTAACAGTGCATGTTATAACGGCTGAGTCATACGAAAGACTTTTTAAAAAAAATGGTACTAACAGCTGCCTCACTGGTTGCTCATCATTAAGACGTTGGTGCTAGGACTGGTCGGACTGATCTCAGAATAATGCTCCATGCCTGCGGTACGATGCCCCAGTGCTAGACGTCACAAAAAAAAACTGCCACACTGCAGCCATCGTAGAGATATAACTGACAATATTTGAAAGCTACGTTAATAATCCAAATCACGCACACATACATACACACAAAACTACATGCAGGTATGAAGTGATCAACGACATAAATACAGTTTTACCGTTGAGTACTAACAATCGCATTCACAATAATGACAACAACTCGACATTGTCTAGATACGTACTCTACTACAGACGGAATCAAGCTGCCATCAAACAATTGTTTCTGAAATCTATGAAGTTATGAGTCTTTTACTGGTCTACATTTCAAAAGTTCTCTGTTTCGCGTACCCTACACTAGTCGGTTATATAAAGCATAGAAAATACTATAAGGTGGGATCATAATCCCATTACTAGTAGAGACCTCCACACATGCCACTTTACTACGTCACAGAACAGCAACGTTTGTACTAGACCCCGTAAGTACTTGCTGAGAGGTTGGGTGGAGGCTGGAGGAGAGTGGGCCAATGCAGGGGTTTGGCGGTCCTGGTAGGGTGAATATAGCCAGCACACCAATTAGAGACGCCTTGTCTGTGGGCTACCATCCAGCAGCCATCGTCCAAAGAGGTACAAAAACTTTCACATGGTTGCCTTAAGAGAAAACATAATCATGTAGACGAAACTTTTTCACCACCTATTTCGAGGTATATGCATAATAATGGAGAAATACGGACCAAGCACAATCACCTCTCAATGCATATACAAGCGCCTTGGAGATGGCTACCCTGCCGACAAGCCGCGATGCATATAATCAAATGTAAGACCAAAATAGAAAAGCTAGCTTCAGGTTACACGAAGCGATAAACAACTTTATTAAAGTAGCGCAAGGGCAAGACACTTTCTAGCCCAACAAATGACGATTGTAATCTCACATTCAGAAAATACATCGTACCACTGTATGCACAGCATCAAGTCTGAGCCACCAGTGAGTGCTGACATTAGTCAGCAGGAAGCAGCGATAAAGTTCCTAGTTTGTAAAAGGCAATGTGTCGTAAACAACCCCTATCACATACATACGCTAGCGACAAACATGCCTATCAAAGGGAATTGCCGATCAATGAGCGCAGATAATGTGATATGCTGTCAGTAGTATCGGTAGTGTTGGTAGTATCAGCCAGCCAAGCAGAAGTGACGTTGTTGACCGATGACCTCAAGGAACATGATGCAAAGGCCATAGTTAAGATCGAAGAGTTGCTGAAGAAGTTTGCCCAGACGGGGTTCCGGGTAGGCTGCTTATCAGATCCGAGGAAACAAAGCTCTATTTTTCGAAGGCAGCACCGGCTGTTATGAGGCAAGGGACAAATACCCACGCTCAAGGATGTCCCCAAGATGGACGTCACTAACTACGACCGCAGAATACGTGATCAGCATTACTGCTCCTACAAGGCTACGGTCCTATCCAGCAGGGCTAACTGGTCTAGGACACCTGCCGATACTTCTCGCTAAACTAATTTCAAGGTCATGTGCCGGATCTTAAAGGCAAACGACAACTTCGCGGCGGACAAGGGAGAAAACGTGAACGTTGACAGCGCCCGCTTATTCTTTGACAACCGCTAGGTGGAAACAAGTCTCAATCACATCGTAATGCCACTACCATTGCGTTTTATTTTTGTTTCGCTACAGCGACGACCATGCACGCAGCACCAGGCCAAATTTGACGTTTGTAAAGGACGTCAAAGACAATGTCGACGAGGTCAAGTTTACCAAGAAAACATTAGGACTGTGGTTGGCAATGCCAAACCTTCAGCAATAGACGCCGTCCATGCAGAGTTTAACTTGGACTTGATTCAACTTTTTACTTTTTGTTGGAAAGTACGCAAAGTCATCTTTAGCCGGTAAGCACACTTAGTTTCTTCCCCGACAAACAGACGAGTACGCCATATTCCGTGCCAACTTAAGTTTGTTTACCCGAGCAAGATCATATTTTTTATTGACAACATCATGTGATATTCTTCAGGATACGGATCGCTTGTTCTCGTATTTCAAGTGCATGACATTAACTTTCTCAACATAATCTCTGTATTCTACAACTTTCGCATCTTTAACCCTTTCACTTCTTGTTGTACTGGCGCAATAAAAAATTCTTCTGGCTCAAGACGCTCTGCTTGCGATAGCTCAGATTCAGCTTTTTCAACCAAACCTTAAAGATGCTAAAGCCTATTTTCAGCGAGTCACAAGCCCTTGCCATGTTCTTTTTGCACTTTCCATATACGGCAGAAATTCAGAAATGTCCTTTCGTCTTTCTCCGTAATTTGTGTTACCTTATATCTTGCTTAATAGCCTCCCATTATATATTTTGCTGTTGGCTTTACTTCTCGTCTTAGGAAATAATCGATTTCGTCGAAAATTATTTCTATATCAGGCGCTGCCTCATTATATGCTCTCTTTCTTCATCAAATAACGCTTCTGCGCCTGTGAGAGTTTGGACGTTCTTTTATAACACAGCATGCAGTTCCCTAGCTTATTCGCCTTGCGCTCTAAAATTCAAATCTTGCTTCATATCTTGTGATGTCGCATTTTGTTTTAATATTTTGTTATTGGTTTAAATAATATTATTCCAATATAACGAAGAAATACCAATCTTTTCTGTAAGAACTCGATCCAACAATTGCTGCAGGTAGCTGCACGTATTTCATGCTTACTTTTGGCTCCTCTACTCGGACAAACGAAATAATACAATATATTTGCATAAAATGCAAGATTTACTTTTTAACTGACTCTCACGTTTCTTGAAATCATATTGTTCTCTACCACGCATGTTTTTATTTTCTGCCACTGATATTGTCCACGTTTGCTTAATGTTCTCTAAATCAGTTCGACAGATAAAAAATTTCAAAGAGACCTTTAATACATACCTATGAGCAACCATCAAATTATGCGGAGAGTGTCCCCTGTTGTCTCGTTATAACACCGCTTAAATTTGGCAGCGTCAATTTCACGGCAGTGATCACACGCAATAGAATCTATGTCGCGATTATTCAAGACATAAAATAAAGCAAAGCAAAGCAGGCTCATTTGCACTAAATATATTTTGGAATAGTATAATAAGACTGCTTAGTATACTGAATTGCATTGTTTGTTGCATGTCAGTGACAGATATTCCTCAGTTTGATTCATACTGTTCCGACCAATGTTGATGTCGTAAAATACCATGACACAATCTTTCTAGCCGTCGAGCTGTTCTACTGGCGTTATCGATTCTGGTTCTCATATTTTTAAAGTAGCGGTATAGGAACTGCTGAAAATTTCAATAAAGTCACTAACTGTTTTGTGTTTATCTTGGATCTGATTTGGGGGCTTCAATAACTACTTTGCTATGGTTAAGTTGATTATCAAGCAGCATATTTAGAACAAGTCTTTTTTCCAAAATACAGTGGCGTAAATGAAGAAATAATGATAACAAAATGAAATTTAATAATGCACCAAAAATAAAAATATAAAAAAGACACTACCTGGTGACAATTACTCTCCTTTTACGTACATCACCAGAAATGTTCCTTTAACAATGGGTAACAATAAGATTACACTTTTGATGACGCATACAGAAATACAAAAGTGTCCAATAAGATTAGTTCTGGCATCGACATATTCATTAGCGGTCCAAGTATGCCAAATAGATATAACGGAAGGACACGAGTTTTGCCTAATTGCAAATCTCTGTTTTATATTTGGATCGCAGACTGGATCGACCTTTGTTCAGCAAACAAATACGGCGCTATATGTCCCCATAATTATGAAGGTACACCAAGGTTCCAGAATTTCGATGCGCGAATATTTGAGGTTAGCATGTTTAAACGTAAATGGTTTGGCAATAAATAAATAGAGTCACGCCATCAGACAAAATAGATATCGCAACAAAATACTACGTTGATCGCAAGCGGTTTAAAAACTTTGCAGAACATCTGCCAACCTTGTCTTTAAATAGCAAAATAATGGAATTTCCCGATGAACAATATAAAAGTTGCAGCCAAATCCACCAACACATGCACTTGAAGCAGAAAGGTTGCAGACAGAGCCAAGAAAGCATGAGATTGCGGCAGAAACGTTGCAGGCTGCATCACCAACACCGGCGCCTGAAGCAGAAAAGTTGCAGCCTGCGTCACCAAAGCCTGAGTCTGAGGCAGAAACTTCGTAGCCTGTGTCACCAACACATGCGCCTGAAGCAGGAAATTGCAGCCAGAGCCACGAAAGCCTGAGACTGAGACAGAAATGTTGCAGTCTCAGACAAAAAAGCCTGCATCTGAAACAGAAATGTTGCAGCTTGCGTCACCAAAGCCTGCGTCTGAAGCAAAAACGTTGCAAGCTGAGACACTACTGCCTAATCATGAAGCAGAAATTTCGCAGCAAAATGAAGTTTTAGAGATTGAAACGTACTATCAAACCGTAAATTATCATGACTATAAAGAGTGTACCATAAGGTTAACTACAGAACACAAGTTGGTTCTTGCTGTTTTTGAGGATAAGATCACAAAGATCACAAAGTTACCTAGAGGTTACATTGAAGACACGGAGTACCCTGATAATTTCCCGGTGATACGCGCTTTGCAAACATTATTGAGGCTTCTTATCTTATTCTTAAGGATAATCACACCGTCAGTAACTGTTAATGAACATTATGTCCCGAATGAGTTTCTTTATTTTAAAAACTAGCTGGAGTGATACATGTGCTTAAACTGCAAGCGTGAGCAAAAATAGAACTGCCACAAGGAAACTTTGTTGAACCTCAAGAGGCATAAACATACGGCAAGAAAACTTTAAGTAATATTGGCAGTCGTAGTGCAATAGGATAAAACTAAAAGCTAATGTCTTTGTTCAAATGTCGTCACCAAGCTTAAGGTACAATCTCCACCGCCACATCCGTATGCATCAGTCATGCAGCCACGACAGCCACAACCTACGATTTTAGAACCACCACCTGAAGCATTAATTTTGCAGTCACGACCTGAAAATCCGAAGGCAAAAACGTCCGTATCCCGTTCCAAATTTAACACGTGATCTTCTACCCGAATGTGCAGCCATAGCAGAAAACAAGAAATTAGATGTAGCGTACTAACATGTGTTAATGTATCTTAGAAAACTTGAGTATGATGCAAATATATTTCTTTACCAATAGGCTACCATAATATGCTTCCTGACAACAAAAGAAATCCTACCTAATCCAGGCAAACACGTTGTCTGCTTGGCGCCAAAAGGCAGCTTTATAAATTCAGCCGAAGCTAGTGCCACCAGAAAAAATGTTTTTATACAAGAACTTTTAAATCGAAACAAAGTTGGACGGCAAAGAAGTTGAACGCATATTTTTCATAAAACGTTCGCGAGCAGATCTGACTGGTAAGGATCATTAACTTGTTACGTGCAGCGCAGGAGCTTGAGCTATGAAAATATATTGCATTAAAAGGAAAAATATCATAGATTAATAGCATATCAGTAGTCGCATTAAAATAACTCGAAGAGCTTATTGCGTATTGTCGCAGTTATTAAATGTGTTAATACGTTTTGTTGTTGTTGATAATTTTAAGCAATCATATCACTTTTTGTGTATGCTTCGCTGGCGTAATGCGCTACAGGTGTTGCTATCACATGACCCTCATTAAATCCATTTCATTCGACTATGTCAAGCTTTTGGATTGTAGCTCAGATCTGTTTCAGAAAATTGAATCTAGGAGTTTAGAATAAAAACTATCTGCAAGCACACCTACATCAAAGTACATGTACAGAAAACTTCTGATTCAAATTAAGTCTTGCTTGCGTGGCACAACACTTAACATCGCAGGCTAAGTTAAAGAATTCAGTCTCGTGGATAGAAGTACTGTTTCAAGTTAACCCATTGTGCGTTAGCAATTAAAACTAAACTTCTGTACAAAAAGAACTGGCCCTCTGTAGAACCGAGGGTTCCAGCGTTGGAAATGAGGCTGAAAAATGGTTTCTAAATTAAGTTCAAAAAGGAAATGACCCTTAAATTAAAATGTACTAACGTCTATCTATATCATACAAAGATCATTTGCCAACATGTTTATTATAATCTTCTCCTAGTATCTTTCACGTTTGCTAGAAATTTCTGCTTTAAAGTCCAATTTATCCAGATGTTCCTTAAATGTTTGTTAAATGATGTTGAGAGTATCCTTGTCAAATTGGTAAGCGCTATTCAACCTTCTGGTTTTTTGTATCTTTCTCCACACGTTTTCAATATTCCCGCCTACTATAATTTTTATTTTAGCATTGCACGATAGTTGGCATCCTGACTTTATTCTGCCCGAGTCCGAGTCATACATCATATTACTGTGTTTTTCTTATCTCTAATTCAAATATAATTTGTCACAATTGTGATATTACATGCTTTATTCTTTTGTCGTAGCCAGGTTCACCAGTGATATTAGTTAGGTGTGTGTGTGTGTGTGTGTGATTTAGATTTTTAACATAGTTTTAACACATTTTCAGTCATATCGCTACGATGTCTGCATTGTGACAGTTTATAGTGATGTCTAGCACTGGGGCATCATGCCGCAGACATGTAGCATGATGTCCCACCCAGTCACATTATCCTGACACCAGGCCAACCAGTCCTAACACTAACCTCTTAATGCTGAGCGCCAAGCGAGGCAGCTGTTAGTACCATTTTTTAAGTATTTGGTGTGACTCGGTTCGAACCCGCGACCTCCCGCATCCGAGGCGGGATATTAGTTAGGTAAACTTTTCAATGTCATTTTCTTAAACATTAAGCGATTAATTAGTTTTTTTTATCAAATTTTCCCCACAAAATGCCAAATTGTGTTCGATGTAACAGAAGACACCAAATTCTGTGTCATTTGGATTGGGAACCATTAATATATGTTTAACTATGACAAGAAGGTGCAGATATTCTCTTTGAATTAAAACTTGCACTCTAAATTGTGCGGCTTCCATGGAACAAATACAATTGTTATTAATATCTAGAATTATGTTCTACCAACTGGTACTGGTCGCAGACTAAATAAGAGGAAGGCAAGAAGCAATCAAAGCAGTACTAACGGTCATTCAATAATAATAATAATTATTATTATTATTATTATTACGGTAGTGTGTTCATAAGTGGTTGTAAAATATGATCAATGTAATATATATTATACATAACTTTCCTATAATCCTTCTGAAGAAATTGAAGCAAACAAAAGCAAATGAAATCTCTATACACAATTGCTCCATATATGATGAACTAGATATCTTCCCAAATAAAATAAGTACGCCTCAGTTTTATATTCTACACAAAATACATAAAACGGTTGATAAGTCACTACCTTAGGGTATCCAGGTAGACCAAATATTTATACATGTAACTGACTTATAAATAACATATCGCAATATACTGATAATAGTTTACAACCACTGATAAAATCACTACTTTCATGTGTTATTCCTAGTTACACTTGATGTGGTTTCACTCTACGCGAATATACCAGACAATGATGGTATCCAAGCGTGTAAATATTATCTCGAGAAAAAAAAAACGAATGTAAATATTATCTCGAGAAAAAAAACGAATATACATGTAAATTATCAAAAGAACATGTTTGTGATTTGATAGAACTTGTGCTCGAAAAAACTTTATATCAAAGTGGTAATACAAACTATCTCCAAAAGTTGGGAACAGCAATGGGTAGTCCTATGGTACCTGGTTATGCATCTTTATTTCTTGCGAAATTAGAAAATGACTTTCAAAATAAATGTCTCTTAAACCAGCTGTTTGGTTAAGATTTTTAGACGATACATTTATGGTTTGGAATTATTCGTTAGAAGACCTGAATACTTTTATTATTTTATCGACTGTTTAACCAAATTACAACCAACAGTAAAATTTACATTCAATGTGTCTAAAACTAAAGTATCATTTTTAGACGTAGAGGTCGTGAAAAATGAAAATAATGACATCACTACCATGGTTCGTGTTAAAAAGACAAATATTCATCAATATGTTGAATATTTATTCTTTATGTCATCCTAAATTATGTAAAAATGGGATACCATATATTCAAGCAACAATATATAGAATAATCATTTCGGATGACACTGTTTTTAAATCATCTTTGACAGAGTTAGGTCAGCATTTTGTATATAGAAATTACTCTATTGACATTACTGACACTGCTTGCCAACAATTATCTTCTCTTACACAACTTTAATCTTTACAATGTAAAATCAAACAATATAAATGAAGATATCATCCCTTTTGTTATTGAAGATAATCCAAGTTTGCCTAATATAGGTAAGATTATCAATAAATATTGGGATTTATTACAATTATCATGTAAAGCAAGTGTTAAATCACTACACGAAAGCAAACCCACACTTCCTTATAAAAGGGCTAAAAATCTTCAAGATTTCCTAGTTAATTCTAAATTAGAATAAACATCATATAAAAAGGAATGAACTAAATGTAATAGACCTAGATGTGCAACATCAAATATTATTTATTTGATCACTTGCACTAAATGTGGCATCCAATATATTGGACAAGCCAGTCAACAAATATCTAAACGTATGAACCAACATAGATCAGACATCAAAAAATTATATATATCAATCATTTTCATTTCATGTTGCCGCACATTTTAGCAATAGTTCCCATACTTTGCAAGATTTCTTCTTTCAACCTACTGTTATAGCTAATTCTGAGATGGAACGTCTGCTAAAGGAAAACTATTGGATTCACCTTCTGAATACGGTATATCCAAAAGGTTTAAATTCTAAATTGTATACGTTAGTCAATAATCCTCATTTTTTTAATTATGTCCCTTGTTTACAATTAGTTAAGAATATTTCTATATTATTCGAATTTACAGAATAACCTAAATAGTCAAAAAGTATACACTAATATCATAAAAATAAAAATGATGGGGCGTTTCAAAATTAATTTTTAATATATTATGATTAATTATTTATAAAATGCTTATTTATTTTATGATTATAAATAGTATGCACACCATGAAGCATTATTATATAATTTTAATGAAATATTGATCATTCGTCAATAATACATCAAGGTATGATGTATTATTTTTTAAGACATGTGAATTATGCATATAAAAATATTAATAAAACTGTTTATCTCTATTTATTCATATATATATATATATATATATATATATATATATATATATATATATATATATATATATATATATATATATGATTTTTCGAGCAGATGTGTATTATTATTATTATCGTAGATATACTGATGCCTATGCGACAGACTTGTATGTTTTACCTTGAATTTATAGATTACTTAATCGTTATCAGATTAGATACGGATAATGGATATTAATGCTCGTTCTCTTGAACCAAATTAGATGAACTACTCACTAGCTTATGCTACTTTTCTATCTTGTTTGTTGCGTGGGAAATATTATTTTAAATAAATGACCACAAATCAGTAGAATTAAGCGATACATTTCGACCCAGACTAAATCTGTTTAAAAAATTAACAATTGCATTAAATCAACTGAATAAATCGGAATAGTGAAATAATGTATTCGTACATAAGAGCAGATGTTTGCGGTAATTTATCTCCTTCGGTGTGTATTCAGCTAGTATGGACGTGTTTCATGTTCGACACCTGGTGCTTATCAGACATCAAAGATAATCATCGAGAAATAGATTTCTTAACTACGTACTTAAAACTGCGTCGGAATTTCCTGTCATTGCATTTCTTGTCTCTGTCTGGTTGTTTCAGGTCGAATATCTTGGATCAGTTGTCTTAGGTCGTCACGTGACGGTTCGATGACCACATAATATGCGATGACTCACATTCATGATGTCATAATAATAAACATAACTTCCAAAATTGCATGCAAAACGAGTCGCTGATGCGATGCATAAAGATTTAAAATAATGTGTGTACATTCCATTTTTAATTATAAGAATAATCATTGTAGGACTGGGGACCAAGACAACGAAACCCTCGGTTAAGGGTGGCATTTGTCTTCTTCTTGAGAGAACCCCACAAAAGAAGAAGAATAAAATCACTCATCGGGAATAGCATTGGCTTTGTCCCACTTTACCACAACTTATTATTTAGCAGGGTCGCATTCCCAACAGATGGCAACTACCGAAGCAATTCATTGTCATTATGCCCATCTTCTTATTTTAAGAGGTGTTCATAATGTACTTTTTTAAGAAAATAAAATCTTCAGTTAGGATTGGCATTTGTCTTCTTCTCTGGAGAACCTCACAAAAGAAGAATAATAAAATCACTCAACTGGAATAGCACTGCCTTAGTGCCTACTCTAGCAAAGTTTATATTAATCAGTGTAACATTAGGAACAGTTCCAGGACTAAAAGTGTTTCTTGATGGCAAGTTCCAAAGCAATTCCTTGACATTATGCCCATCTTATAGCGTACGTTTTTAAAAAGTATAATTTCATTTGGCAGTACAAATTAGGTCTTACATGTGACGACATTACACTTTCATGTCACGACAGGGTGAAATTGTAACGATCAATGGCAATATGATCTGAAAGCTTACAGTAGAACATGTTTATGGAAGAAATAATAAATATACAAAATTGTCCAACCATAATAATTAACTGAACAGTTTTTTATTCCGAGCTACAATCAAAATAGTTTCCATTTTCATTTGCATACTGTATTACTGACATGGCCTTAATATATGTATAAAGTGCGCATGTATTCCTAAAAGTCGCTTCTAGTACGTTTCTTTTCTCCTATACGTAAGAGTATTTACAGTTTGAGATCCAATCAATTTCGCATGATTATAATAAAAGGAGGAGGTTGATGAGGGGGAAAATTATTATCACGGTCGTTTTCATTTTGGTAGTAGTTATAGCTGTCATGGCGCAGTAGTAAACGTTACTCCTATTGTCACCGAGTAGTAGCAGTTGATCTCACGCTGATGACGTTATATTACTTAAATGTATCTATGGAAGAGATACTTAACAGAGGTACACCTAAAGTAGATTATATAGAAATTAATATAGCCTGGTAACTATGGCTATTAGAATACTTAGTTTTGTTTATGGTAGAATCACTGATACATATGATTAGTTACAGTGATGAACGAAAACAAACTAGATGTCATGAATTGAAAGTTTAAGCATAATAAAGAAAACAATTTTGCAATGAAAATGAATATAATAATCACTATTGAGATATGTCGAGAAAGAGGGTGTGGTTTCAATTGAAAGAGCAAAAATGTATTTGACTGACAGTGACTGTATAGAGAGAGAGAGAGAGAGAGAGAGAGAGAGCATGAGAGACAGACAGACAGAGAGAGAGAGAGAGAGTGAGATAGAGACACAGAGAGAGAAAGTGAGAGACAGAATACAGACAGAGAGAGACAGATAGACAGAGACAGAAAGACAGAGAGAGATACAGAGACAGATAAACAGAGAGAGAGAGAGAGAGAGTGAGATACAGAGACAGAGAGGGAGACAGAGAGCCTTACAGACGCTGCTTCTTAAGAGTCAGTGACAACCCGTTTATTGTTTTCTTTCTACATTAATGCCTTAACCATAAGGTTCTAAAATTATTTTCCTTCACCGAACCATATCATTTAGGTTTTGACTTTGAAGGACATTCTCTAAATGTATGTCGTCTCCGTGTTCGTAGTTACTTCTTAGCCCAAGCGTAGATGATTCTATAGCTACCTGTTAGCCCAAGCGTATATGAGTATGTTGTTACCTCTTATCCCAAGCGTATATGAGAAGACATATACCAATCTCAAAAGCATTTGTATCTATCATTATATTTTTCATACACTTGTAGTCAACGATGTCTCTCTGAAATTTAACATTTACTAGATCAACACAAAATCTCCTATAGAGAAATCTTATTCCCTAGCCTCTGTGTCAAGATTGCTCGGTTAACTAATCATTGAATTTAGAATATTTTATGTTGACTTCTTTATCCCTAATTTATGCCCACATTTGATTGATATTTGCTTCTGTTTTTGTTTTTTATGATCTTGATGCAAAACGCTTCACTGCTTTCCTTCCTCTGTTTATTTAAAAATATTGATCTTTATGAACGGATAGTTAGCGAGTTATTGTACTGAAATTAAATTATTAAATGAATTTATTAATATAGGATTAAACGTCTATGCGAAGGCAACTGTGCTAATATCAAAGACATAGATTTTATATCCAGTCTTAAATTGTGTAAACAATTAATCTAAACTAGCAATTCCAAGTTATGAAACGAATACAAAGTATTAATAGTTCCATTAGGGGAATAAAGAAAAAAAAAATTTTAGTTTTTAAAAATATAAAAGAGATGCATTTAAATTTTACTAAACTATTCGTAAATTATCTCATTAAAAAATAAATAAAAATTTAAACTAATTATAAATAAATGAATGGGCAATAATGATAATTATTTTAGAATCTGTATTTATATCAGTTTTAAAAGTAAATATAGATAACATTAAAACATCTTTTCTAGTTTTGTTTGCAACCAATCATCTATTCAAATCATAGATTTTCTGAAAGTTAGATGCTATGATATTGAAAGTTTGCATGCCGGGTGACCATCAGAAAAAGAGGAACCTGTAAGTAATTCCCATTTAATTATTTTTATGAATCATTTCTAAGAGGATTAAATCATAATTGATATAAATTAATTAATGCAAGATCAGTATCAAATAATACGAATTAAGGACCAATGATGTTCCCATTATCATCAGATGATATTTAAGTATACTTACTGAATATCTATCTATCTATCTATCTATCTATATGTATATATATATATATATATATATATATATATATATATATATATATATATATATATATATATATATATATATATATATATACTATTTCAATAAGATTTTTCAGAACTAATAATTTTTACTTGCGTTATTATAATTTGCTATCTTTGAATCTTTGCTAGCGCTTGCTTCTCTCTCTCTGTCTCTCTCTCTCTCTAAAGTTTAATTTGTTATATCTGTAAGGTAATAATTTCAGTTTGCTCCATAAATTTATTATAGGACGGTGAGTCATATTTTCTACTTACAAAATGAAACTGGTGTGATGGTCAGGTTGTTGGTGAGCTATCCTTTTAATAAATGTGAAGGTCATAGTGATACAATTTACAAATAGTGGGGAACCTTGTTTTCGAAACAATTTAAAAGTTTATAGACAAGAATTTCTCATTGATGATGATTTCGTTTTGATTGGGGGCTGGTGTTGGGGTAGTTTTCTTTTCAGAAAGAAAGTATGGTGGCTAGTAAACGTTTCTGAGCCTGGTGAGCAGATCTATTCATAAAAAGTAGACAGGCGTATTGCCATATATTGAGGCAGCATTTATCGAAAAAATGAAAGTTAAGAAGGCCTGAATGATTTGGAAATAAAATAAAGTTAGTGTTTATACTCCTAGATGTGAGAATGTTGATAAAATGATCATGTTGATGAGCTAAGCTTTCTTTTTTTGACCAACCTGTCAAACCACTTTAAGGCTAGGATGTGCATATTTTACCTACAATCAAAACCAACATGGCCAATCCAGGGACTGAAACCCATATTCCAGAGGTGAAAGGCGAGCTTCTTAATGCTGCGCCATTGTAACGCATATCAAACGAAAACGGACAAAGTAAATCATGTTGAAAAGTCTCCAATTACTGTTTTTCATTGACATATTCTTGCATATGGTATCATGTTATCAGTTAGGTGCTTTGAAATCACGGCAACTTTGTCGCATGTGTGGCTGACAGTTGCTTTCGATCCACCAGTCATAGAAAATTACCATGCGTAAAGAAAATCATACACGCTTGCATGATTTTGTTGTCATGGGTATTAAATTGCTGTGCGACTGAATTGAGTATACAATGTAGATCGAGCTTTGATGGTCTGAGATCAATAGGCAAATAAGATATGACTGTTTTGCCAACTAGTTTATTTCAAGGTAACATAATTCAGTTTAGTGTAGGATCCTGTTGTCCGTCGTGACACGCGGGTGAAAACAATGTGTGATGTCTCGTATACTGCTCGTCCGCGAACTGCAATATATATGTATCGCTTTTATAATGACGACAGCATCAATGTCATTAATGGCAAAGTTAACATTTCTTGAAAGTCATATAACTTGCTCATCCGTTGCTATATAGTGAACACAAACACGGGTACATTATTACAAGTACTATGGTTCCAGGTCTTCTTAGCTGGGTCAACAGAAAGCCGCATCATCACTTGCCGTTCAAAAGAAAAAGAAAAGTCTCCGCACTCCGCAGAAAACTTGTACGAGGTATGCTGTGAGTATGTCTTCGCGAAATATGACCTGAGTTATCCATACATGGAATTGATGTGACTTCAAAACTTTTTCGCTTAAGATTTCTCTTTACAACTTAACATTTTCATCTGCGCGTTTTAGAAGACAGATGTAGCGTATCTGGGAACAGATGTTCATCTGTTTCGGACAAACTTTGTACATTGTATATATGTTATGCATACAATTATCAAACTGCTAGTTATTCACCCAAATGCATACCCACTTGCTTCAGGCAGAGAAAATTGGGCAGCAAGAATACGACCGTGGAAAACACGTCACAGCGCTCAGATTATTCGATTCATTTCATCTCGTCAATACAATGAGTAAATTTAGGCGTGCATAAACAGATGAAATGACACCTAGCTCGACATTACAAGTAATTTTAGATATAAAAGTGGATTTCTGCTGTATATTAAGACCGAATACTTACATTTTGTTTTTAAGTATTTTTCACTTATTTCAATTAGCACCTTAATTAGCACAGCGTATCATTACCCTGAATTACTTCTGCCCCGATGCATTCGTTTCTACCTTGAGAAAAATTCCATTGGGTTATTTTATATTCCTTTTACAATTTGTTATTTGTGATCTTTATTTTCAATTATTCCAAACAATCAGAATAATAGAAGCAAAATGTAATATCAAATTTGGTCGCCATCTCAAAACAATATCATTCAGCGCTGTGGAGAACATACTTAACAAATCTTCTGTCAAGTTCTCAGGATTGAATCGTCTTGCTTGATTACATACATAAGATGGAAAAGTGACTGTCAATTCAGAGGCATATTCTGAGACACGTGATCAGGCACGACATCTGTTTAACAAGACCGACCCAGATGTACACATACTTCAAACAAGTAACTTTCACTGCCTATCTAAAATCAGACGTTTTGCAGTTCATCTCCAAATTCAAATATAACACTGTAATCATTCATGCCGCCCCTCCGTTCATCTTCATTTTGAAAATAGTTTCAAGTGTAGGTAATTTTCAATAAGTGCAAAATTAACCTTACATGAAGCCACTGTATCTTGACGTGAGGTGAACATGAATTGTAATGTCTAGGTTAGCAAAGGTGTTAATCAGTACTGGACAATAACTTTTATATACTCCGTGTGGCTTTGATGGCTTTATTTCATTACCGAATGGTTCATAAATTATGAATTCCAATTACTACATACTTATCATCCTAACATATTGTATAACCAAATATTAAGGACATGCCCGCACGCACGCACGTACACGTACACACCTACATATATATATATATATATATATATATATATATATATATATATATATATATATATATATATATATATATATATATATATATATATATCAAACATTTGGGAATTATATTTATCAAGGAGATGGTTTAATAAGGGTGGATTTTTGTCTCAGCTCAGATTCAAATGAAACTCGTACATTTAAATGAGTTTCCTTCTCTTCGTTAAATATGTATTAAATTCTTACTCACGACCGCTTGTAATAAAAATTGCGACCATTAAGCTGCCACCGATTTTTGTAGACTACTGACACAAGGGATTAAAAGCTAGTCTCAAACTGTCATGAACTACGTTTGGGGGTGGCAAGTGGGGCGACCGCCCGAGGCCCCGCTCTTGAGGGGGCCGCGCTTCAGGTCTAAATTCGTGCGCCAAATCGCGAAAGTTGATCTAGTCTAGACAGTAATCAGTGATTGCAGTAGGATACCAATCGAGATACCGATACTGTCGCCCCGCGCGGTCATGGTCGGCCCTAGGCCCAGCGTACTCCTAACGCCGCCTCTGCAAACTGCTGCCCGAAAATGATACCTCAAAGACTATGCATATGCGTACATAATGCGTAATAGTCAGTGGTTATATGTTTAAGTCTGGCTTTTGTTTTGCAACATTGTTTAAATGAAGTACATATTCACGTTAAGTGCGATTGATTACCTCTGACATCTATTTTTTTATTCAAAACATCAACTTACGTTTATATCTATTGACATGCGTTCCAAGCTCCTGACCAAACTGCCAGAAAATTACAATAGATTTAATCCTTGATCACAAATGATTACCAAAACAACGAGCAAACATTATTTTATTTTTTCGTTAACAAAAGCAGGATGTTGTTACTAAATGTAATAAAGAATAAAAGCCAAATGTCAGAACATCGGCGACCAAGCAGTTTTGTGTATGCACAGGTGGCGATGCTTACATTATACCTTATTTTGTTAATAATTCGATAGAATTTTCAATTAAATTTGGTTTTGCAAAAATTCTTACTGTAATTGATACAATTATTTCCTTGATTTTCTTGACCTATATTCATTCCGTTTAATTTTTTAGTTAATTTCTAGGAAATTTCCTGGAGTTTTAAGTCCGTGCAAGTCCAATAGTGGGTCCATAATGTTGAAATGTCTTTTTAAGTGCCATAGGCTTTCACACACACACACACACACATATATATATATATATATATATATATATATATATATATATATATATATATATATATATATATATATATATAGATATAGATAGATAGATAGATATAAAGACAGAGACAGAGAGAGAGGTGTGTGTGTGTGTTCGTTATGATGTTTATGATGCATATTTGTCAGAGTAACAGTTATGTTTTATTGTTTCAAGTATCAAACG